>PVJX010031201.1:0-21431 GCA_004027295.1 Dolichotis patagonum
TAAATTACCACTATTTGCAGATGACATGATGCTCTATATAGAAGACCCAAAAAACTCCTTTAAAAGACTACTAGAGTTAATAAAGAAATTAAGGAGTGTATCTGGATACAAAGTCAATGCTCAAAAATCAATAGCATTCCTCTACACAAACAAAAAACTCACCAAGAGAGAAATTATGGAAGTATCGCCCTTCATAATAACATCTAAAAGTGAAATACTTAGGAATCAACGTAACTAAAAATGTAAAAGACCCATATACAGAAAATTATACTATGCTAAAAAAGGAGATTGAAGAGGATATTAGAAAATGGAAAGATGTTCCATACTTTTGGCTAGGAAGAACCAACATTGTGAAAATGGTCATACTCCAAAAAATGTTATATAGATTTAATGCAATCCAAATCAAAATACCACTGACCTACCTCACCAATCTAGAGAAAACACTCCTAAAATTCATTTAGAACCAGAAGAAACCTAGAATAGCAAAGACAATTCTGGGCAATCAAGGCAAGGCAAGAGTCATCTCAATTCCTGACTTGAAAGTGTACTACAAAGCCACAGTGATAAAATCAGCATGGTACGGGCAAAGAAATAGACCTGAGGATCAATGGAATAGATTAGAAGATACAATATAGATCCAAAGAAACTCAGCCACCTGATATTTGACAAAAAGTCTAAATATGTTCATTGGAAGAAGGATACCTTCTTTAATAAATGGTGTTGGAAAAATTGGCTCTCTACATGCAGAAGATGAAACTAGATCGACGCCTATCACCATGCACAAAATTAAAGTCTAAATGGATCAAAGACCTAAACATTAAAAGAGAAGCACTAAATCTACTAGAATATAAGATAGGTAGAAATCTTGGAGACATAAGGGTAGGCAGAGTATTCTCAAACAAAATGCAAACTGCACGGAAACACTTCAGAGAATCAATAACTGGGATCTCATATTATTGAAAAGGTTCTGCACTTCAAAAGAAATCACCATCAGAGTCAAAAGAAAACCCACAAAATGGGGAACAATTTTAACCAGCAATATTCATACAAATGACTTTTATCAAGAACATATAAAGAATTGAAAAACATTAACCCCCCAAATTCAAAGACCCTCTCCAAAATGGGCAGCTGAGACGAACACACAGTTCTCATATGAATATATACAAACAGCAAACAAATACATGAAGAAATATGCACTCTCACTGGTCATTTGAGAAATGCAAATTAAAACAATATTGAGATATTATCTCACACTGGAAAGAATAGCTGTCATCAAGAAATCAACTGATAACAAATGTTGTGGAGGCTGCAGGGGAAAAGGAACACTGCTCCACTGTTGTTGGGAGTGCAGACTGGTGCAACCACTGTGGAAATCAATATGGAGAATTCTCAAAAGACTAAGATAGGAAGCTCCATTCAACCCAGCTATTCCCCTCCTGGGTATTTTCCAAGAAAAACTGAAAACTTCATATCTCAGTGATATATATGCACCTATGTTCATATCAGCAAATTTTGTAATAACTAAATGTTGGAAACAACCAAGATGCCCATCAATAACAAAGTGGATGAAAAGATGTGGTATTTTTACACAATGGAATATTACTCAGTTATAAAAAGGATGATCTTGAGGCCTTCATAGGGAAATGGAGACACCTTGAGACTATCCTCATTAGTGAAATACATAAGAATCATATAGATATCACATGGCATCTTTAGTGTAAAAAGTAATAAGAACTGTATGAGTAATAAAACCCAAAATGTGTAATTGCTATTGTAAAAAAGAGAGGAAAAGATAGTGCTCTAAAGGGTATAACTGCATTTGTGTTTAAGTGTGTAAGATAGATAACCATATTACTATTTTTGTTAGAATGTTGAGCAGAACTATTAACAGTCTCACTGTTTGAATGTCTACTTTCTATGCTTTAATTTTGTAACTTGAACAACCATTTCCAGTGATGACAGTATGTAACTTATCAAGTGGCAATTTCTTAATGTTTGTGTTTTTTTAAATTTTGTTTTGTTGTGGTTGTTGTTGTTTTTCCCCTTTGGAATTCTGTATTGTTGCTACCCTCTTTCTGTTTTGTTTGTTTGTTTTTTTTTCCTCTTTAAATATATATATATATATATATATATATATATATATATATATATATATTACGTTAGCAGGAGAGGGACCCTCTCTGAGAGAGACAGCTTAAATGCCAGAGAGACCCACAGAGAGAGAGATGGACTCTCTCAACCCAGGAATAAACTAAAGTAAAAAAAACCACACAAATATGAGGTCCTGGGGCTACCATTAGAGAAGCTAAGATCAGTGAGCACAGCACCCTCCTCAAGCCACCTGAATTCCTGCCTGAGATCAACATGACCGACCAAACTGCGCCGATGCAACTGGCTTGAGTGGTTGAGTATGAGTCCAACCCCAGTGTGGAGTTGAATAGCCCTGTGTGTGGCTCGCCTGGACCCAGCACTGCATGCGACCCACCCAGAGGCACCATAAATTCACACCACAGCCACGCTGAAGTCAGAGGTCGAGGAGCCCAGCAGTTCTCAGGGACTGGCATCAACACGCAATGAATGATGGGAATGGGACCATCCCACAGGAAAGGGGAAACTGACTGGATAACATGTTGGATTTGGGCAGGACAGCCCTAATTCCATAAGGAAGTGGCTTCAGTTGGTTGCTCCTCTCACTGAGCGGATTGGTAGAATCTGCTTGGACTGGGGCATGCCCCTGGCCAGGACCCAGTGGGTTGCTACAATTAATTCCCTGAGCTTGGTTCACAGTGATGCAGTGAAGGCCTGCAAAGGTTGAGTGACCCAAAGTGGATGAGCCAGTGCACACTGCCCTTGCTTAAACTTCAATCTCTTATAGCGGAAGGCAGAGGGCAGAAGCTCCTACCCTGTGCCCTCTAGAGGAACTTTAACCAACAGGAAAAGGGGCTGGGAATTGCACTATATACTTGTATGGAAGGAACCAAAAACATGACGATAGGGAGAAATAAGAAAAAAACCCCATCTCCCAACCCTGAGAACATTGATCCAGGAGAGTTAAATACAAAAGAGATTGAGGACAGCAAACATGTAACATTAAACACAGTGTTACTGGACATAAAGAGATATCTTCAGGACCTCATAAGTGGGATCAAAACTGAAATATTAATTCAAATTAAACAAGAGAAAAGTAGATTAATGAAAGAAAGTTTGGGCACCTCTCAAGAAGACACAGATGAAGAATGGAGGAACACAAAAGGAGAGAAACGTTTAATGAAGAATACAAAAAAAAAGTCCTAGAACTCATGAAGCAGATTCAAAGAGATTATCAGGAAACTAAAGACTCCATAGAAAGCTGAAAAAACTGCTTGAAAGAAACCAAGGATAGACTATCAAAAATTGAACACAGGCTTGCAATGTGTGATCATGAAAGGGAAGATCTCTTAAAAATAACAAGGGAGCAGGCAGTATCAATTGGAAGACTAGAGGAGGACAAGATCATCTATAACTTAAGAATAAAGCATGTGAATGAAGAAGCAGGAATCAAAACAGAGGAATTGCAAAGGCTATTCACAGAAATTATTAAGGAAAATTTCCCAAGCATAGAAAAAGGAAATGATATGCAGATGTATGAAGCACACAGAACTCCAGCCACCTACAACCAAAACAGAGCTACACCTAGACACATGATAATCAGGATCCCAGAAATTCAATATAAGAACAGAATATTAAAAGCCATCAGAGAAAAGAAACAGATCATCTATAAAGGAAAACCCATCAAAATCACGGCAGACTTTTTTGACACAGACCATCAGGTCAAGAAGAGCTTGGAGTGAAGTAATTCAAGCCCTGAAGGAGAACAACCTCCAGGCCACATTGATGTATCTTGCAAAACTCTCTCTGGAAATTAATGGAGAAACAAGATGCTTCCATGAAAAAGAGGAACTTGGAGAATTTGTGACCACCAGTCCAACCCTACAAAAAGTACTGAAGGACATTTTAGAGAGAGAGAGAGAACAAGAATACGAGCATTTCAGGAACAGTGGCAGAGAGCTCTCAGTGAACGGGGCAGACAGTGGAGTGGAACAGAAAAATAGACAATCAATGTCAGAAAAACAGAATAGCAGAAATAAGGTAGAGAAGATTGGCTATAATCTCTAGTATAGAGGGCCTCAAAATACTAACAGAGAGAAACACAGGCAGAGTAGATCAGGAGATAGGGTCCATTGAGATGCTCTATATAGGGAGGCAGGGGGACCCAAAATAAGCAGTGGACCCTATGGAAGTGAAAGGGGAGGAATTGTCTAAAAAAGGGAGGCAGAGGATATTGTTAATTGGCTAACAAGATTTAAAATTTACATTATTCTAACCACTCTGCTTGGGTGGATTACATTCTGTTCCAGTTTGTCTACTTACACTAGACTTGAGGACATGGTCAGCTATCCCAAAAATAAGAGGATGTATTATGCTAATCATCCCTAATTTCCTAAGAACTCAATCTGAAGTCCTTTATAACATATACTGTCTTATTATGAGTGATCTTATTTGAATCTGGTTTGTTAGATCGCTACTTTGTATTGACTGATTTTATTTAAATCTGTTATGATTCATAGCATCAAGTCTAAGAGTATAGGCAACTATACTGAAGATGACAAGATTCACTAAAATACCCACTCTCATTTGATTATTACTTGCTTTTGAAGTCTTATAATGTCTCCAATGCTGCATTTTTATTAATGTTGTTATATACTGCTGAGACATCATGGTAACCATCGTAGATCACCTTGTATTGTGGTTTTATATGACTTTTTTGCTTCATGCTTTTCTAGGAATTGTTTTGTTTTGTCTTGCTTTGCTTTGTTTTTCCCTCTAATACAGAAATGATAGATATACATGTAGAGACTCATGCATGTGTAGAGCTTATAAACAGTTTATGAGAACCAATTATATAAATCATGTTGAAATGAACAACTACTTTGAAGAAAAAGAGACACTACGGTACCCAGTGCTGATTCCATAATGTCATGGTGTGAAGTCCAGCAAAACTATCACTCTTTGTTCAAAGTGATTTTTAGCTTGTTTTGTTTTAAGTTCAACACACATGAAGGTATGGACAGCTGTTTTGAGGAGAATGAGAGACACTATGACAACCGTTCTTGGCTTACCTATTGTCTGGTCTTGAAGACCTGAAACGCCCTCCTCGTCCTGCTCAGATCAATTCCATACTATGTTGTTTCATGTGAATTCCCTGTATGTGACAATATGGACAACTATTTGGAAGAAAACAAGAGTCAATAGGATAGAGAGTGAATATCTCCAATTGTCTTGCTTTGAAATTTGTGTCTGTTACATTGCTTTCTTGTGATCCACTTTGTTCTGTTTTGTTGTGTTTAATTTTACTCTTTTGATATAATTGCATGTGCATTTGAGTGGGTAAGATGGATGACCATATTGCTGTTTTTGTCAGATCATGGAGCAGAACTGTTAACAGTCTCACTGTTTGAATGTCTACTTTACATGTTTTAACTTTGTAATTTGAACAACTATTTCCAAGAAGTCATTATGTAATTTGTCAAGTAATAAATTCTTAGGATTTTTTGGTGTTGTTCTTTTCCTTTGTTCCTTGCAATTCTGTATTGTTGCTATCCTTTATTCTGTTTTGTTTTTTCTCTTTAAATAATATATATATATATATATATATATATATATATATATATATATATATATATATATATGGCTGTATTTTCTAAGAATTTTAATGGAGTAAAACCATGAGATGAGGCAAGTATAAAGAGGCAAAAAGTGTAAAGTGTGTCTCATGCATAATTCTGTTTAGTGCTAAATGTTCAGCCATGCACTACCATGCCTTGATCAGTGTTTTCATTTTTATTTCACAAAATTTCCACAAGTTTTCAGTGTTGGGGTAAAGTAAAAACACTGAGTCATGGTGGTGCACAAATTTAATGCCAACCCCTTGTAAGACTTAGGAGTGTTTACAAACCAAGCCACCCTAGAGAACTGAGCAAGAGCTTTTTCAACATGAGATATACATTGAGGATTTGTCTCCATCTCTGATTATGTTTCATATTGTCCATGGGGTCCTTAGATAATGAAGAGAACATGTTTACAGTTTAAACTTTTATTGAATTTTTAAGTTGACTCATATACTCTACTAGTGATACATGGCTCAATGCAAACTTTATATGCTCATGTAGGAGTGTGCAGAGATGAGTCTCTGGTCTCAGAAAAAAGAAATCATGGGTGAACAACCAGTTATTCACAGTGTCTTGCATTAAGTAAGTGCATGTGGTATTTAGTGTTGTATTATAAATTTTTCTCTCTGTTATATCTGAAATGTAGATCAAGACATTTGTATTCAACTTGTTTTGTGCATATTCAA
Source organism: Dolichotis patagonum (assembly GCA_004027295.1). Lineage (NCBI taxonomy): Eukaryota > Metazoa > Chordata > Mammalia > Rodentia > Caviidae > Dolichotis > Dolichotis patagonum. The sequence goes on from PVJX010031201.1 coordinate 6,395, forward strand.
TGCATTTTGTTGTCAGTTACTTTTAAGTAGATCAAGTCATTTTCCTTTGAAACTGAAATACCGCTTTTGTGTCATTCCTTCCAGTCTTCATATTGTCCCCTGTAGAACATGAGCCTTACCCAGTTGTTTGCAGTTTGGAAAGCTGTATTCACCTGTTTCCCCTGAGCAGCTCTATCAGGAGAGCAGTGCATTTTTGTTTGAAAATATGAACACTTCTGTGGGCATTTTGTGCCTTTTTTTCTCTGGATTTTTTTTAATCATTACCTTACTGATGTGTTCCAGTCTGGTCATACTGCTTGACATGTATGCCCCAGACATGATGATAAAATGGAAATTTTAAATTGGCAGAAAGAGTGGTTAGCATTAGAATTACTATTAGAAACAAGTATTTCTGTAATATATCTTTAATTCCATCTCTGTAACATAGTTTCAGGTGTATTACTTAAATTGAGTGGTTTGATTCAACCTCAGAAGGATTCAAACTTCAGACAATTTTACCTTTTTAAAGGGAGAGGTGTTTCTAAGCTACCTAGCACTTATTAGAATACTGAATACATGCACACTTGTGTGAGCATGCAGAAAGAGTTCAAAAAGGTGAATAGAGCATGAATATCACTAGGATACAGCACCTGAATGGAGAAGGAGACAATTCACAGGAAAAAATGACAAAAACCATTGGATATTTTCTGATTAATTTTCCCATTTAAAAATAAGATTTGGCCATATTTGACTCTTCATGATATTAATTATTGTTTTAAATCCATGTTGGTGATTTAGTACGCTTGAATATGACAAGCTGCAGAATATTGAGAAGATAGTGTCTCATGTACAGAAAATTTTGTGAATTGTTTCTTCCTGAGGAAATGATTCTGGTTGCTGTTAGGTTTTTTTTTGTAAAATGTTTCCTTTTTCTCCTGCAATGCTTTAAGAGAATCAGAAAATAATTACTACATATGAAGAATATCTGAGAATGGAATTCTTAGCTATCAAAGACTAGTATTTGTGATGATTAGTTGTGGTGTGTCTCATGATGAGTATGAATCTCCCAGTCCAAATTTGAAACTCTGCACTTCTTTGTTGATAACTGGTTTGTAGCACATGTCAAGTGATTCACTTTGTAGGTCCTTTACAACAACCAATATGACCTGTGTGGAATAATGAGGAGAAAACAAGACCCTTGATATTTTGTGCATGAGCACAGGTGTTGCCATTGCTTAAAATATTGGCCTCAGGTTTGCTCGTGCTCTCACAATCAAATCTTCCACCTTCCAGTGGAGATTCTTCAGCAGAGACAGAGCCTGAGAGGCAGGTACCATGCACCAGATGTAATCTCATAGGTCATGCTTCCTCATCACAAGAAGCCACAACCAGACACGTCTTTCCTATTAATCTAGGTGTCTTCACACTCACAAAACATGACAGTAGAAGTCTCAGCATCAGGATATCAAGTTGAGTACATTACTTTGGAAAAATTAGTAAGCCAAAGAGATTAAATTTCAACACTTGGGAAGGAAAGTGATACTATGGAAAATTTATCATGTTAAGTCCTTGCCTCACAGAGAAAGATTAGAGGGTGGGGCTGCATCCAGCTCTCATTCTGCCCTTCTGCTAGGGTTAGTTTTCATAAGTCTGGATTCCCTTGTAATACAGGGTAAAGTCAAGGGACATTGTTAGATATTTTATCCCAGTCATAGGAAGTGCCAGATATATGCAATTATGATAGATTAAAGGTAAGTTTAAGTATGAGGTCTTAAACAGACAAATTGTATCCTCCACATTGAGTTTCATTGTCATGATGGTGAATTGCAAATAGCAAACACAGCCTCACAGTTCCAAAGTGATTTATGATGGTTAAAAAACACATAAAATTTTTTAAAAGTTAAACATAAATTAATCTTAACATACATTTTATTTTTTTTTCATTTTAAAGAGAATAATAAAAGAGGGCATAACAGAGCAGATCAGAACAGGACAACATAGGCAACATAGTACTTTATATTAAGACAACAAGATATTAATAGTAGCTATCACAATATCTCTTTCTCTGCTATAGTTGAGCATAGTTTCAAATACAATAATATCAAACATAATGAAATATTATAAAACCATTCAAAGAGTGAAAGAATTACAGGGCATTCTGAACTGAATAACAGAGAATGATCAATTGGTACTATAATATCTCATTTTTGATAAAAACATTTTGTTTATACTATCACACATATTCAAATCCCAATAAGACACAATGTGATAGATAAAACCAATGGTAGTAGAAGAATAGAAGCATAGTAGGACTTCTAAGAAGGATGATATTAAATCATCAATAGCTGTCATAATACTTTGTTTTCTTCAAAACAGCTGTTCATACCATCATGCATGATATAGTCAAACAAAACAGAATAAAAACCTTCCAACTGATGAATGAAAACATTGAAAGGCTTCAAAACTATGAGTTGGGCTCATGATTATAATAAAATCTTATATACTCTTATCAACTCTCATACTAGGGAGACTATACGTTATTTACACATGTGAGTCTGGTTTATTTTGCTTATGAGTATGGTCTCAAGTCATGTCCATTCATTTATAAATATCTCGATGTGATCACAACTTATAGCTGAGTAGTACTACACTATATAAAAATGCCACAAATTTTTTAATCTTTTCCTCAGTTGATGGGCACTTAGGTTGTTTCCAAGATCTGGCTATTAAAAATTGTGCTTCTATGAACATGGATGTACATATATCACTGTGGTATGATGTTTTCAGGTTTTCTGGGAATATGCCTAAAAGTGGAATAGCTGGGTCAGATGGGACCTCCAAACCCAGCTTTTTGAGGAATCTCCAGACTGACCTCCACAGTGGTTGCACCAGTCTACACTCCCACCAACAGTGCAAAAGAGTTCCATTTTCCCCACAGCCACTCCAGCACTTGTTGTTGGCAGTTTTTTCTATCCTGGCCATTCTTTCTGGGTTGAGGTGGAATCTCAGTGTGGTTTTAATTTGCATTTCTTTAATGACTAATGATGATGAACTTTTTTCATGTATTTATTTGCCATTCATATTTCTTCATCTGAGAACTGTGTATTCCTTTTAGACACCCATTTTTGGATTGGGTCTTTGAATTTTGCAGCTCTGATTTTTTTAAATTCTTTATAAGCTCTAGAAAGAAGTCCTTTGTCTGAGGGACAATCCATTAAGAATTTTTCCCAATTTTTGGGTTTTCTTTTCACTCTACTGAAAATCTCTTTCGACATGCAGAAACTCTTTAATAAGATATGGTCCCAGTTATTGATTCCGGGAAGTATTTCCTGTGCAGTTTGAGCTTGTTCATGAATTCTCTACATACCCGTATATCTTCAAGCTTTTTACCTCCTTTGTCTTCCAACAGATTTAGTGTTTCTGTTTTAAGGTTGAGATCTTTGATCCATTTAGATTTTAGTTTAGTACATGGTGATAGGCATGTAGGGTCTAGTTTTAGTTTTCTGCATATGGATAGCCAATTTTTCCAGCACCATTTGTTGAAGAGACCGTCTTTTTTCCAGCTAACATGTATGGCCCCTTTATCAAAGATAAGGGGGTTGAGTGAGTTTCTGGTTGTGGTTGTGTCTTCCAATCTATTACATTGATCTTCAGGTCTGTTTTTATTCCAGTACCATGTTGATTTTATTACTGTAGTGTTGTAGTGTAATTTCAAATCAGGGATTGTGATGCCCCTGCCTTTCCTTTGCTGCTTAGAATTGCCTTTGTTATTCTAGGTCTCTTCTGGTTCCAGATGAATTTTAGGAGTGATTTCTCTATATCTATGAGTTATGTTAGTGGTATTTTGATTGGGATTGCATTGAATCTGCATAGTAATTTTGGGAGAATGGCCATTTTCACAATGTTTGTTCTTCCTATCCATGAACAGGGGATGTCTTTACATTTTCTGAGGTCCTCTTCAATTTCTTTTTTCCGGTATTATAATTTTCCTTGTATAGCTCTTTAACATCTTTTGTGAGATTAATTCCTAAGTATTTCATTTTATTGGATGCTAGTGTGAAGGGTGTGTCTTCTCTTACCTCTCTGTCAGTAATTTTGTTGTTAGTGTATAGGAATACTATTGATTTTTGAGTATTGACTTTGTATCCAGCTACATTGCTGAATTTTTATTATATCTATTAGTTTTTCAATGAAGTTTTGAGGTTCTTCAATGTAAAGTATCATGTCATCTGCAAATAATGATAATTTTACTTCCTCTTTTCCTATCTTTACTCCTTTTATTTCTCTCTCTTATCTAATTGCTCTGGCTAGTATTTCCAGTACTATGTTCAATAGCAGTGGAGACAGGGGACATCCTTGTATTGTGCCTGATTTTAAGGTAAAGGCTTTCAGTTTTTGGCCATTTAATATGATGCTGGCTGTAGGTTTGTCATAGATGGCCTTTATCATATAGAGGTAAAGACCATCTATTACAATTCTCTGTAAGGTTCTTATCATGAATGAGTGTTGGACCTTATTAAAAGCTTTTTCTGCATCTATAGAGATGATCTTGTGGTTCTTAATTTTGATTTACATATGTTGAACTATCCCTGCATTCCTGGGATGAATACCACTTGGTCAGGTTGAATAATCTTCGTGATGATTTGCTGCCTCCTGTTTGCTAATATTTTATTGAGAATTTTTGCATCTATGTTAATTAGGGAGACTTGCTTATAGTTCTCTTTTTAGTTGGGTCTTTCAAGGGTTTTGATACTAGAGTAATGTTTGCTTCCAGAAATGACTTAGGAAGAATTGCTTCCCTTTCAATTTCATTGAAGAGTTTGAGGAGTGTCAGCATTAAGTCTTCTTTGTATTTCTTGTAGAATTCTTGTAGAATCAATCTGGGCCTGGGATCTTCTTTGTTGGCAGGGACTTAATTACATTTTCAATTTCATTAATAGAAATTGGGTTATTCAGTAGTTTTATATCTTCCTGATCCACCTTTGGTAGTTCATGTGTTTCTAGGAATCTGTCTATTTCTTCAGTGTTATCAAACGTGTGAGAGTAGAGGTTTGAAATATGTGTTGATGATCTTCTGTATTTCCACAGAGTATGTGGTAATTTCACCTTTTTCATTCCTTATTGCATGAATTTGAGCTTTTCTTTCCTTTTTTAAATAAGTTTGGCCAGGGCCTTGTCAATTTTACTTATATTTTCAAGGAACCAACTCTTTGATTCATTGATCCTTTGTACTGTTTTCTTATTCTATATAGCATTAATTTCTTCTCTAATTCTTATAATTTCCTCCCTTTTTTGGCTTTGGGCTGGCTTGCTCTTCTTCTTCTTCTAGATGTTTGAGTTGTAGCATCAGGTTGTTTATTTGTGTTCCTTCTGTCTTCCTGATGTGGGAACTCAGTGCAATAAATTGTCCTCTGAGGACTGCTTTCATTGCATCCCACAAAATCCAGTAAGTTGTTTGTATTTTCATTTGCTTGTAGATATTGTTTCATTTCTTCTTTAATTTCCTCTGTGACTCAGTGATTGCTCAACAGTGTATTACACAGTTTCCATGTGTTTGTGAGGTTTTTGCAGTTGCTTGTATCGTTAATTTCTAATTTCATGGCACTATGATCCAATAGCATGCATGGGATAATTTCAATTCTTTTGCATTTACTTAAATAGGTTCTGTGGTCTAGTATATGGTCTATTTTAGAGAATGTCCCATGTACTGCTGAGAAGAATGTATATTCTGATGTTGTTGAATGGAAAAAGCTAAATACTTCTATCAAGTTCACAGGTATGATTCAGTTCTGTTATTTCATTGCTGATTTTCTGTCTAGTTGATCTGTTCCTCTGTGTCAATGGTGTGTTAAAATCTCCTGTTATAATTGTGTTATTGCTTATTTGACTTTTCATTTCTGTTAATATTTGCTTTGTATAGCTGGGTGCTCTGGAATTTAGTGCATATATATTTAAGATTGTTATCTCTTCCTCTTGAAGTTTTCCTCTAACTAATATGTAGTGACCTTTATCTCTTTGGATGATTCTTGGTTTGAATTTCACATTGTCTGCAAACAGAATTGCTACTTCTGTTTTTTTTTTTTTTGTTTTGTTTCCTGTTGCATGAAGTACTGTTTTCCATCCTTTGACTTTCAGTCTATGGGTTTCCTTTTGGGTTAGATGGTTTTCTTGTAGGCAGCATATGGCTGGATGTTGTTTCTTGATCCATTCTGCCAGTCTGTTTCTTTTGATTTGCGAGTTGAGGCCATCTACATTAATGGTTATAACTGTTATATATTGGTTTATATTTGACATGTTATATTTCTGCTATTGTATCTTTAGCTTTCTATCCTATTTTATTGTCTACTTGCTTGGTGGGTTTATCCTATGTGTATCTAAAATATCTTTCAGTATTCTTTGTAGGGTTCATTTTGTGGTCATGAAATTTTTCAGCTGTTCTTTGTCATAGAAGTATCTCATTTCTCCATCCATTTTGAAGGAAAGTTTTACAGGTTGTCAGTCTGGGTTGGAAGGGGTTTTCCTTTAGGATCTGAAATACTTCACTCCATGCTCTTCTTGACTTCATTGTTTGTTTTGAGAAGTCTGCTGTGATTCTGATAGGTTTTCCTTTATAGGTGATCTGTCATTTCTCTCTAACAGCTGTTAGTATTCTGTTCTTATGGTGGGTTTCTGGGATGGCACTTATGTTTCTGGGTGTAGTTTTATTTTAGTTATGGCTATTTGGAGTTCTATATGCTTCAGTAATCCAAATGTCAGTTTCCATTCTCATGTTTGGGAAGTTTTCAGATATTACTTCTGTAAATATACTCTTGATATCATTTTGGCTGTTCCCTTCTTTTTCATTTATCCCTATTAATCTTATGTTATCTTTCTTTGCATCATCTTGCAGCTGTTGAATTGTTATTTCCTGATTCTTTTTTATTTTAAAAATATCTTTCCTTTCCTGTTCAATAGCTGTGATCTTACCTTCAAGGTCTGAAATTTTATCTTCAGTTTCATTGAGGTGGTTTTTACAGCTTTCAATAGAATTTTTGATGTCCTGTATATCTCTTTGAATTTGCTTTATGTATTCTGCTTGTTTCTTATAGTGTTCATTCAGGGATTCCATCTGTTTGCTTTGTTCCTCTAATTTTTTGCTGTGTCTTCACTAGATGTGTTCACTGTTTCTTTCACTACTTTTATCATTTCTTCTTTTACCTGGGCAATTATTTCTAATTTGAATTTCTCCATAGTTTCCCCTAGTTACTTCTTTATTTCAGTTGATATCATTTCAGTCATTACATGTGTATGTCTTCTATTTTCTTCCATGTACATGGCTCCCAGGCTTTCTTGGGATGGGCTGGTGATTTGAGCCTGTCTTTTATTCTTTCCTTCTGTCATTTTTCTTTATTTCCTTGTTTTGAGTTATGTTCCAAAGCTTCCTCTGGGTGTATTGCAAATCTCCTGCACCCTCAGCTACTGGAGCAGTCTCAACTCCTCTGTATGTACTTGGTCCCCTAAATTTAGAAGTGGAAGCAGGGCATGGAGAACTGGGCCCAGAGAAACCCCCGTGGCACAGTCCCCCATCCTAAGGGTTTGGATATGAACTCAGCAGCAGGCAGTGTTGGTCGTAAGCTGTCTCCACAGCAGCCAAATTGAGCCTAGAGTCCTCAAGGAAAGTTCCTGCCTCCTGGACTGAAACAAGGCCACTGAGTGTGGTTGACTGAGGCCCTGCAATCTGCTGGACACAGTCGAGTCCCAGTACCTTCCCAGAAACTCAACAGCCAGAATGTAGGTCTCCAACTTTCCCCAGGTCACTAGAACTCACCTCAGGCAATCTCCACCTCTCTGCAGATTCTTGGTTTTCTTAATTGAGATGCAGAAGCTGGGCATGAAGAACTGGGGTTGGCAGAGCCCCCGGGGCACAATCCCCTGTCCTAGGGGTGTGGATATGAACTCAGCAGCTGGCAGTGCTGGTCATAAGTTATCTCCAGGACAGCCCAGTTGAGCCCAGAGTCCTTGAGAAAGGTTCGTGCCTCCTGGACTGAAACAAGGCCACTGAGCATGGTTGATTGAGGCCCTGCAATCTGCTGAACCCAGTCTAGTGTCCCAGTAGCTCCCCAGGAACTCAAAAGCCAGAAAGTCTAACATTCATTTTAGCATTGGCAATGATTAAAGCAATTGTTGGTACCATTGCCAGGCATGTGTAAATTACTGTCTTATATCTAGAGTCATGTAATAAGTGAATAAACTGTTTAATACATTAGCTTTTATTACTTATAGTGCTAAAAGTGGATGTTATGATAGGAATTTAAATAATGGAAGGTAATATAATGCTGTAAAGGACAACTTGCAAAGGGACTGCCGGTTAAACCCTCAAACTGATCCTTTATAAGTAGGCAATTCACTTGTACATGCAGTTTTCTAAAAAATGGGTATCAAACTCACAATCTCACATTGCCAGGCTGCCACTTTGCTGATAAACTATATCCCTGGCCTTGTAAAAGAATTTTTTCTGAGTACAGAGAGAGAAGTACCATTGGTCATGTAATTATAATTCATTGATAGTTACTGGGCATGCTAAAGGACATGCTAAATGATGCACCTTGTGCTTTTTACAGCTTTTTCTTAGGTGGTTTTGAGATTTTTAAGTTTGTGACCATGTGAATTGCATGTGGTATAATATTCATAATTTATGATCCACTTGTTTATACTTGATGCATATTTACATGGCACAAATCTGTATTTCAATCCAGAGATACTGCCTGTGGTACATTATCTTAAAAATTCAATTAAATTTTTTTTGGAATTTTAATTTTTCACCTATACACTGTTATTTGAAAGTGAATATATTTGTATTCATTCCAACTTATTCTCTGCAAATTTTATTTTATTTTTGTGTCTTGTCTGTGTCCATTGAAATCATTTTAGCATGATTTTCCTGTACAGTTTAATGAATTTAACTGCATTAACTACTCAATAGTGCCTTTAGTACTTTTCAGAGATTCTTCTTTATTCTTGTTTAGAATCTGCACAAATATAGAACAAGGAATTATCCTGTTTTCTGTGGGGTGATTAGTATTTTTATATTACAGCAGTTTTCTCTAGTTCTCTTTGGGAAATCAGCTTCCAGAGACTCAGGGATGGGCCTGTTATGGGCAGTGCTGGCCCTAGTCTCAGACTTCCCAAAGACAATTGTCTTAGTTACTTTTATTTGTTGCTGACACAAAATACCTGATGCCCAAAGTTGGGAAAGGAAAGGTTTATTTCTTACAATTTTTGGAGGTATCAGTCCATACTCAGGTGGCTCCAAAGCAGGGTGGCATGGCAGGACTGCATTTCATGGTGGCTGCAAACAGCAAGGTAGACACCAGTGAAAGAGAGAGACACACCTTCTTCCTGCATTACATTACATCCTGGCTCGACCCCTAGGAGGGTGTAGCACAGACACCACCAATCCTAACACAAGAAAATGAACTAATCACAAATACACAATGCAAATACCTGAGGCCTGGGAGCCACCGACATAAACCATGACATTCCACCCCTGGCCCCCAAAGACTCATGTACAACCTTTATATGAAAGACATTTAGTCCATCTCCAAATGTTGCCAAAGTCTTAACATTTTCAGCACTGGTTACTGAGAAGTCCAAGTCCAAAGTCTCCTCCAATATCTATGGCAAACTCTTAAGTGTAACCCCTGTACAAGTGAAACAAGGTTAAACATTTCTGAAATGTAAAGACATAAAATAAATATTACCATTCCAAAAGTTACAAACAGGGGAATATAAAGCATTGGAAACAAGGCAAGTCCAACATCCAGCAGGGCGAACATTAAGTCCTAGAGTTCCATGCTCAGCATTTGAAGCAATCTGGTTGCAGGGTCCAAAAGGCTTGGGTGATTCCACCCCACGGCACTTCCAGGGATTTCAGCTCCTGCAGCTTTTCGTTTAAACCTTCTCTGCTCATGTTTTTGCAGCTTTCCTTGGATGATCCACGTTCTTGGCTTTTCCAAACCTCTGGGGTCACCACCGCACCTTTGGCTTCACACTTACATCTTTACACATTGCCCTCTCAGGGGCACACTGCCTGGCCTCCCAGGCCCTTTGCAATCGAGGTGGAAGCCTTCTTACCCTCAGAATTTGTGCATTTTCCTTGCTCCTAGAATCAGCACCATGTGGATGCCGCCATCTGCTGCCAGCTGGAGCAGTAGCCAGGCTTTTCTCTCTCCTGGCTATAGGGGTTGAGTGCCTTGATTGCTGGGCTCTATTAACCTGATTATGAAGAAAAGCTTTTCTATGATGCTGCCATTCTTGAACCTCATGTGGCTGCTGCCATTCTGGAAACTCCTGTGGCCTCCCATGCCATTCTGGAGCATGGTGCTCTGAAGCTTTCTCATCTGAGAAAATTCTTTCACTTTTGCAGTTCTGGGGCTGCAAAGGGTGGAGACCTGCTGCTTCTTGGTATGCCCAGTGGCTATCTTTCTTATCTCTCTGTTCCTTCTCAGCAATCAAAGTCTCGGTACAATCTTTAAAATCCACAGCTTTACTGGAGTTTTCCTTCTGGAAAAACTCACAGTGTTTTAAATTATCCTGCTGGGCTCTTTATTCTTGATTAGCAACATAAAGCTGGCTAAAAGCCCCCAACAATAGCCATGCCACAGCCTCAACATTTGACTGCCTTGAAATTTCCTTTGCCAGATTAATCAGTCCATTACCCTTAATCTCAGTCTCAGGCAAAGTCTCTGGGCAGAAACAAAATGCAGACAAACTTTCTGCCAAGCCATAACACACATCATAGGGAGTCCAACAACCAATAGAGTCGTCCTTTCCAGCAGAAACCTCACAAGCCTGGTCTATACTATCAGGCTTTCTATCAGCCTTCTGGCATCCTGAGCTGTGACCAGAATCTCAGCTACAGAACAGCCTAAACTGCTGCAGCTCTGTGCATCCAGGGGACATGTTCGAACCTTTCAAACTCTGCTCACAAGCCATTTCCTAAGGCTCTTGAAAAACATATTCAGGTATAGTCACAGCAATGACCCCACTCTCGGTACCAAATTCTGTCTTAGTTACTTTTTACTCATCTCTGAGACAAAATACCTGATGCCCAAAGTTGGGAAAGAAAAGGTTTATTTCTTACAGTTTTTGGAGGTTTCAGTCCATACTCAGTTGGCTCCAAGGCAGGGTGGCATGGTGGGGCCACAGTTCATGGTGGCTGCAAACAGCAAGGTGGAAACCAGCAAGAGAGAGACACACCTTCTTCCTGCCATTGCATCACATCCTGGCTCCACCACTAGGAGGGTGTAGCACAGACACCACCAATCCAAGCATTAGACAATGAACCAATCACAAATGCACATTGCAAATACATGAGGCCTGGGGGCCACCGACATAAACCATGACAACCATGATGCACAGTGATGACATGTAGTCAGCCTAGCCACACTGATGAGCTTCCCTCTGCTCTGTGTCCTCTGATGTTCGGAAATTGAAGTCTTTGTTCTTTACCAGTACCTACATTCATTGTTTTAAATGTGTTCTGATGCATCAATTTTAAGTAAATGAAATAATTCAAAATATATATTCATTGACATGAACTTAGAAATCCTCAATTATTTAAACTGTGTTTTGAAAGGTGTCATTTAATATTTCTGATTTTTTTCTGTCATTCTAAGAGTGTTTTTAGTTTGTTTCTGCTTTTCATTTCTAACTTCATCCCAGTATTTTGTAAGAGCCTGCTTTGCATGGCTTCCACTTCACTATTATACATTCTGTATTGCTGCTCTGAACCTGGGCCACATGTGTGAATACTTCTGGGTTTGTTGTGAGGACAGTGTGATATGTTTATCTGTGATTGACATTGGATAGATCCTGTGTGATATATTGCTTTGAATTATTATCATGTTGACTTTATGTGTGACTTTGCAGACTGCTTTGCCTTCTTGGTCTCTCAACCACTGATGGAGTTGTTTTGAATTGTTAAATGTATACATTTAAATGACTTATTTTTCTCTTCCAATCCTGTTTCTGTTCATGTAGTTGGTTGCTCTGTGTAGTGGGATATGTATTAAGGGAAGATATCTGTTTTATAGGACAGCTGATTGTACATGCTGAATATAGTCAAGCTAATGTAGCTTCAGTAGACTTTGTTGAATGTGTACACAGTTATGTCATTTGCATAACTTTCCATTTAATCTATCCTCATCAGTGTCCACATAATAACCACTGCTCTCCAGGTGGAGAGAGTATTTGCCCATTACCCAGAGGTCTATTTTAATAAGCACTGACACCTGTTCTCTCAGTCCCTTTTAATCTGAACTGTTTCTTGATAATGTGAGCTGCCCTCATGATAGGATGACCTGTTCTCCTTTTGTGAATTCAGCATTTCATGACTGTTAATTGTGGATTTGTTGCAATGATATTTGCAACTGTAGTTTTGTTATCACTAACTAATATGGAAACTGGCTCATCATTTCATGTCTGAATACAGATTAAACTGATATAAATCAATAAATATCTATATTGCAATTTATTGTTTTAATAATTTAAAGAAAATCATATTCTCAAAAGATTTTTGTTCAGATTTAATGATAACAATGAAAGTGTCCCAGTTGTATTCAGAAAGTTTCACCATTGGATCTTAGGCATGGAATGAAATTAACCACTTGTTAAATCCCTTCTAGTCAGAAGGTAGTATTGCATTATTGATGACAGCTGTCTTTCGGAAATTTTCCAAAGTTTAAAATGTGTGCTTTTTCATGAAAACTGTACTTTTAGCTTCTTCCATTTAGGTCTGCAGGAACTATGATAGAAATTTCACAGAGAAATATTTTTTGATATTTTGTGCTATTTTTCAATTTAGTCATTTCTACTGTTGTTCTCAAGGGCTGGTATATGAATAAAGGCCAAAGTACTTTCTTCTTTAGTCTCTTGGTCACAGTTGTTAACCCTTTAATTTCACTTGAAAAGAATCATTAGTATTCTCAGGATTCATAGCAAAGAAATATTTTCTAGACATTAGAAATAAGTCATTTGTCTGTGGATTTTCATAAACTCCATAGTAAAGGAGTTTGTGAAATTTAGGAGCTGAGTGTTGATTTAATAAATGTAATTATTTTGTTTTTCCACTCTTTAATATTGTTTGGTGATTTTCACAAAAGTGATTTAGATTTTCTTTTCTATTCAGTATTTATCCTGATTCAAATATATTTTTCTGAGCTATGGATTTAGCCCATGGCATAAGCACCTGCCTGGCAAGTGTGAGGTCATGAGTTCAAACCCTGATACCCAAGAAAAAATGGTTTTCATTTATTTTTAGATTTGTGCTCATTCATCTTAACTCTGTATGTAAAATCTTTGTATTGTGTTCCCATTAAATGTTTGCTTGTTTATTTCCCATCTTCATAGATTTCAATTTCTTCTAAATTTCTTTGCTGTTTAACTTTCTTCTGAGCAAGATTTTCATTAACTGAGTATTTTTAGAATAAATTGCACAGTCATTCATGTTACTGTTTCCCATTTCAATAGTTCACCAATACACATAGACAAGGAGACTGTACAGTTCAGATTTCTAAGGATATACCTGTCTCTCTCTGATGTAAATGAAACACATTGCACTTTCTTCCCAAGAGGCATAACATAAGCTGAATCGTCAGACAATATTTTCCTTACATGTGGATGCACTAAAGATTGTTTTCCTTTCTTGAGATCCATTTGTCATTCTCTGTGAGTCACCCATTAATATGAATGTTGAAATTTAAATGTTTTCATGCTTTTTATTCAGAAATTTTCCTTGCTGACAAATATTGAAAGCTTTTAGGCTTTTAAAAATAACATTCTGCTTTGATTGTTGAACTAATCAAAGGTGTGTTCAGTTTGTTTTTTTGTGGTTTTGGAAATTGAACTCACAACCTTACACATGTCAGTCAGGTGCTTGTAATACCAGGATATATCCCTAGTACAAAGATGTGATTTGTAAATGACTGTAAATTAATTTTAATTTTCATCTGGTGAGGGAGTGTGAAGAATGGCCTCACTTTGTACCATCAGAGTGTCCTCACATTGAACTGTCCTTATTGCATAGTCCAGGCTGCATCCTGTATGCATGGTAATCCTGAAAGTCCTGGTAATCCACATACATCCGCCTCTCAGGTGCACAGGCATGTACTACCCCACTGGACTGAACTCTCCGTCTGTATTTAGCAACAAATTACTTTGCTGTGCCTTGGTTTTCATTGCATTTCAAGCATTTGATATATATTCTTTCCTCCATTATCATCCTTTACACCCTAGTAGAATTTCTAATATTCAAGTACAAGGAGATAATTTGGTATCCCTGAGCTATAGGTTTATAGCTACCCTTTCCCCAAGTTCCTTGTCTATAGAATGGTCAAATAAACTTTTTTGTTGAAATTTTAGTTATCCACAAACCTCTTTTCATATTCAACTAAATATTTATATAACCAGTTTCAACATTCTAAATGCTGTCTAGAAAGAAAGATAATCTCATTGTGATGGAGTTTTGTGAATGGTGGTTTGCAGGCTCCCTCTCTGAGCTCTTTTTAAAGCCCATGGAAAAGCACAGTACAGGTGGCCCTGCTGGGCAAGCCATGGTACAGTTCTGTGGTTGCTTCAGCAGTGTGCTACAGTCTAGTTACTGAGTGACTATATTTGAAAGTACTTGAGTTTTGATGACCATGACATGCAGTCAATACTTGAAAGTATGACCTTCAGTTAAACTTTTTATGAGGGGAACTGAGACATATTAGTTGTGTTTCTAACCTTCAAGACACTTGTCCTTATTTAGGAGACAGTAACTTTTCAGGATGTAGCTGTGAAATTTACCCCAGCAAGTGGGATTTCATGACTCCATCCCAGGAAGCTCTACAGAGGTGTGATGTGGGAAACATACATGAATATTACTGTTACAGGTAAGGATGATATATTTCATGTATTTATACAAACAACATTAATTATTGCTCAGTGATATAGTTTAATATAATTGATAATTAAATATTTGCTTGTATATCTTAGGCCTGATTATGTTATACAAGGAGTACAACTGGAATCTGTGATG
>PVJX010031202.1:0-21400 GCA_004027295.1 Dolichotis patagonum
TCTGGCTGCTGAAGGTCAGCCATGCCTCTGTCGTTCACAGGGCCACCACTTACTACCTGGCAGATCGGCGCTATGACATGCTGCCCTCTGTCCTCAGTGCCGACCTGTGTTCCCTCCTAGGAGGCGTGGACAGGTGAGTTTACTGTTATCTTCAGGGCCTGTCATAGTCTGGCCACGGTACCGGTGCACCTCAAAAGTGGCCACCTTTGGCCAGGGATCTAGCTCAGTGGCATAAAGCGCCTGGCTGGCAAATGTAAGGTTGTGAGTTCGATCCCCCATGCCAAAAAGAAAAAAAAAAAGTGGCCACCTCGCTCTCCGCTGTAAAATTCCCTTCCACTCCTCTTCTAAAACCTGAGCACAGGCTCAGTTCCCCATGAGAGCCGTCTGGCGTGAGGATCACGCACTTAAGGAGTTTTCTTTTGTTGTAAAGTTTGCTTTTGTTTTTGTTGTTGTTGTTGTTACTGTTGTTTTCCTTTTTCGGAGGTGGCGGGGTTGGTACCGGGAATTGAACTCAGGACCTCTCACTTGCCAGGCAGGCACTGTGCCACTGAGCTGTGTCCCCAGCCTAAAGTTTGCTTTTGAATAGGTAGTAACAATTATGCTGTCCAGGACTCATAGGTTCCAAGAGATAATGACGGCTTCCGTCCTATCACTCTCCCTCAGTTGCCAATTTCTTGTTCTACTAGATTTAGTACATACAAGCTGGGAGTGATGGCGCATGCCTGTAATTCTAGCACTCGGGGGGGCTGAAGCAGGAGGACTGTCATGAGTTCAAGACCAGCCTGAACTGCATAGCAAAACTCTTATCTTCAAAAACCAAAAGACAAGCGCACACACACACACACACACACACACACACACACACACAAATATGGATACATGCTTTTTCCGTATGAATGGTAGCATTACACACATACAGTCACACTGTCTACCGCCTTCCTTTTTGGTTTGGATTTAATGGGCCTTGGGATCATTTCAGTGAATGACAGTGGCTTATCTGTACAAATTGGGATGATATGCAATCTGGCACTATTAAAAACAAAGCCACCTTGAATCTAAACATAACTCATGCCATACTTTAAAAAAAAAATGCAGTGTCTGTGAAGGAGACATTCCTAGAAGGGCAGTGTGTGTGTCAAGGGTTTGTGCATTTGTGTGTACAGCGACATAATCCAATCCCCGCTGCAGGAGACAACCGAGATTGTTTTTCTGCCATCTGCGTGTGGGAATGTTCGTTTTCCCCGCAGCCTTGCCTGTAGCCAGGTGTGGGAGTGCTCGCCTGTCATTCCAGCAGCCTGGGAGGCTGATGGCGGGTGCTGTGTGGGTAGTTTATGGTCATTTACAGAGGTCAGGGGAAGATGCCTGAGCAGAAGTACAACACTTAGCTGTCGTCATTTACCTTACTGTTACATACAAACTTGGTTTTATCGTCGCCAATTTGATAGATGGAAACTAGAACGGCCGGGGCTGTTACTGGGTAGTGAAGTGCATGCTTCGTGTGCACGAGGCCCTGGGTTCGATCCCCAGCATAAAAAACGAGTACCCTGGAGTGGTCTTGATCTGCATTTTCCTACTAAAATTTCTGTGTTTAACAGGCATTTACGCACTCCTTTTCTGTAAATTACATACTTCATACTCTTTACCCACTTTCATTAGGTTTATGAGCTATTACTAATTGATTTGTAAGCGCATTTTACATATTAGGGAAGGGAATCCTTTTCACAAATGAGTTGCAGTATCTTTGTTCCTAAATAGAATGTTTTGATGACAAAGTGGTTCTTTGCTAAAATGAATTTTTTGCTAATCTGTCATCAAGGGTGATATGAAGGTTGAAATGCCATAGTCCTGCCTGTGGTATTTGAAAGGCTTGACTCTAATTTCCTGGGTCTCCTATAATCCCAGCATTCAGGAGGCCGAGGCAGGAGGATTGCTACAAGTTCAAGGCTGATCTGAACTACATTGTCAAGAGCCTGTCTCAAAAAAAAAAAAAGAAAAGGGGCTGGGGACTTAGCTCAGTGGCACAGCGCCTGTCTGGCAAGCACAAGGTTGTAAGTTTGATCCCCAATCCGAAAAATATAAATTAACAGGCATGCTTTCACGGTGTTGTAGGTATGCTGTGAGTGTCATGTGGCAACTCGATAAAACCTCTTATGAAATTAAGACGGTGTGGTACGGCAGAACCATCATTCGGTCCGCTTACAAACTCTGTTACGAAGCAGCTCAGGAGCTCCTAGATAGAAACTTTGGCATCGCCGATGAGATCCCAGAATTCAAAAACCTGGATGAGAAGAGCAGGCAGGCCAGGCTGGAGGAGTTGGCGGGGGCCATCGAGACGCTGACGGACGTCGCTCGCCACGTCCGGGCAAAGCGCAACCGCTGTGGGGCCCTGGAGCTGGAGGGCGTGGAGGTCCGAGTCCAGCTCGGTGACAGAAGCAACATCCGCGACCTGATCCCCAAGCAGCCCCTGGAGGTCCACGAGACCGTGGCTGAGTGCATGATCCTGGCCAACCACTGGGTGGCCAGGAAGATCTGGGAAAGCTTCCCGCACCAGGCCCTGCTGCGCCAGCACCCGCCGCCCCACCAGGAGTTCTTCGCCGAGCTCCGCGCGTGCGCCGCCGCCAAGGGCTTCTCCATCGACACTCGGTAGGGAACACGAGGGCGGGTGCTGTGTGGGTAGTTTATGGTCATTTACAGAGGTCAGGGGAAGATGCCTGAGCAGAAGTACAACACTTAGCTGTCGTCATTTACCTTACTGTTACATACAAAGTTGGTTTTGGTTTTTGAGACAGGGTCTTGCTCTAGCCCAGGCTTGTCTTGCACTTCTGGTGATCTTCCTGCCTCAGCCTCCCTAGCGCTGATATTACAAGTGTATGCCACCATGCCCACCTTGTTTTAGCACTTTCAAAATGCAGCCTAACCTGGGCTTTTTGTTTTGTTTTGTTTTTAAGACAGGGTCTCACTAAGTCCCTATAGCCCAGTCAGCTGCAACTTGTGATCCTCCTGCCTCAGCCTCCCAGGCTGCTGGAATGACAGGCGTGCACCCCCACACCTGGCTACATGCCTATAATTTAGGTCTGGGCTGAGTCATGAGTTTAATGCAAGTCCATCAAATCTGAAACCTCACATTAGTGACCATTCAGTGTTGCCTCTGTTCAGTATCGTTCTCACTTCCTTTTAGCTCGTCACACTACAGAACTGAATTATATTATTAGTTTTACTTCTAATATACTTCTGTATTTCCTGGGGTTTAAAAATTATTTTGAGAATACATAAATAGAATACTTCCTATAGCTCTCTCCCAGAAAACAAACAAACAAAAAAACCACAAGGTTTAAGCATATAATCCCAGCTCCTCAGGAGGCTGAAACAGGAGGATCACAAATTTAAGCTCAGTCTGGGCAATTTAGCAAGACCCTGTCTCAAAAAATAAAGAGGCCTGGGGATGTAGCTTTGCGGTGAGGTGGGGCTGGATCCCCAGAACTGCAGAATGAATAAATAAAATGACAATTTAGGGGTTTATGTACCCTGCATTTTGTTTTGCTTTAATTAATTAGTTATTGCTTGAGACAGGGTCTTGCTATGTTAGGTTGGTCTGGAATTCCTGGGCACAAGTGATCTTCCTGCCTCATTCTCCTGAATACTGGCACTTTGATACGTATCACTGTGTCCAGCTGCTTTGTTTTCTTAAACTCCCTATGGCTTACTAATTCTTGACAGAAATTTTAAAAAGCAACTGGACATTGTGGTGCATGCCTGTAATTCCAGCACTTGAGAGACTGAGGCAGGAGGGTCATCATGAGTTTGAGGCCAGCCTAGGCTACACAGTGAACCCCAAGCCAGCCTGTGAGACCCTGTCTCGAAAAGAAAAAGAAAAAGTGGTCAGTGTAAGATATATAAGGTTAGGACCAGAGATACAGCTCATCGGCACAGTACCTGCCTGGCAAGTGTGAGGTTGTGAGTTCAATTCCCAGTACAAAAAAAAGGCTATATAAGGTTAAATGTGTTAAGAATTCACCTCAACGGGAATCTGTGTGCGACAGCCACGCGTTACTCACCCCAGCATTAAACAGCACATTATTCTTTCCTGCTTAAGAAACCTATTCAAACCAAGTGAGGTGGTGCATACGTGTAATCCCAGTACTCTACAAGGCTGAGGCAGGAGGATTGCCATGAGTTTGAGGCCAGCCTGGGCTACATAGCAAGACCCTGTCTCAAACAAACAAACAAACATAAAAATTGTACAGAGTCTGACACTTTTTGTTTAAACCTCAAAACCTAAGTAGCTTTCTGTGGCTGAAAAAGAGTTGCTTCTGAGATGTCTAAAATAAATTTCACTGCTGGCAGAGGGTGGTGTTTAGATCAGTGAGCAAAGGACTCCCGTGGGAGGGAGCACTGCCTTGTAACTCGCCTTCCAGGGCTACCTCTGGTTTCCTTCTTGCTTGTCAGGTCCAACAAGGCGCTGGCCGATTCTCTGGACAAGGCAGAGGACCCCAACGACCCCATGGTGAACCGGCTGCTGCGCTCCATGGCCACGCAGGCCATGTCCAATGCCCTGTACTTCTCCACCGGCTCCTGCGCGGAGGAGGAGTTCCATCATTACGGTGACTGCTGACATTTCCCACGTGTGACTGTGACCCTGAGCAAGCTGCGTAAAAAGCACGTACATATTTCCTCTTCTGACACTGGTTTCTTTTTTTGAAGGTCTTGCGTTGGATAAGTACACCCACTTCACTTCTCCAATAAGAAGATACTCGGACATTGTGGTGCACCGCCTATTACTGGCAGCCATTGCAAAAGATAAGAAAATGGAAATGAAAGAAAATTTATTAAGCAACAAAGATCTTGAGGAATTATGTAGACATATCAACAACAGAAACCGAGTAAGAAGGGGTTTAAAAATCCTTTTCCCTGGGCTGGGGATGTAGCTCAGGGGCCTAAGCGCCTGCCTGGCAAGCTCGACGTCATGAGTTTGATCCCCGGTACCAGAAAAGTATTTCTCTTACATGTGGGTGTGGTGGCACACAGCTGTGATGCCAGGACTCTGGAGGCTGAGACAGGAGGATTGCTGTGAGTTCAAGGCTAGTCTATAGTAAGACCCTGTCTCAAAAAAAAAAAATCCTCTTACCCTAGGTGTCTGGCTAATTAGTTTTATTGCATAGTAAAGTACTATTTTAGCAAATTATATTCCACAATTAGTCTACTTTTTTGTTGTTTTGTTAAGACATGGTCTCACTATATAACCCAGGATGGCCTTGAACTCACACCAGTCCTCCTGCCTCAGCCTCCCATGTGCTGGGATTACAGGGATGCCAAGCTATCCGTCATTATTCTAACCAGTGCTGTCACAGTACATTAATTTCACGTGGATTTGGGGATACCTGTTTGTTTTTTAGATGAGGTCTCACTGTGTTGCCCAAGCTACTCTCAAATTTATAGGGTTCCTATAATCAGCCTCAGCCTTCCAAGTAGCTGAGACTATAGGCATGCACCCCCATATCTGCCTTGGATTTGGAAGATGTGACAATGAATTGGGTTTTTCCAAAAGGTAGACATGTAAAGGTTCAAACAACGTATAAAGATACGAAGACAGTCAGGGTGGTGGCACACACCTGCAATCTCAGCATCTGAGAGGCTGAGGCAGGAGGACTGCCACACATTCTAGGCCTGAACTATGTAGTGAGACCCTGTCAAAAAATTTTTAAAAAGGATATGAAAACAGAAGACTCGTCATATCACCCAGTGATAGTCATTACTAATTCTAGACAATCCTGCATTTCCATTTAGAGAAATACACTCCATTAGACATCATTTTCCACTTTGCATACTTGTGGATAACACAGCGTGCCAGTGACTACAGTACACTGTTATTTTATGAGCTGCTTTGTATTCTATTGCTCATTGTCACTAGTAGCTGTAAGATTGCACAGCACAGAAGTGGACCACAGGGTGACACAGAAAACTAAAAACCACCTGTTTGAATATAGTGGTCTATAGGCAGTGTTCTAATTGTGTTGTGCAATACTGTAGCACTAGCCATGTTCATATCTAAATTAATTAGAACTAGAAATTCAGTTCCTCAGGTTTAAAAAAAAAAAGGCCCTCTACTATGTAGTTCAGGCTGGTCTCAGATTCTCTGAGACCCTCCTGCCTCAGCCTCCTGAGTGCTGAGATCATCAGTGAGCACCATCAGGCCTGGCTGAATGTAACTTTTAAAGACCCTGTAACGGGGGGTGAGTTTGTTTCTTCTGGGATTCTCAGGGCAGCGCTGATTCTGTGGCTTCCACTTCTTAGGCAGCACAACATTCTCAGAAGCAGTCTACTGAGCTCTTCCAGTGCATGTACTTCAAAGACAAAGACCCTGAAACTGAGGAGCGCTGCATAGCTGATGGCATTATTTACTCCATCAGAACAAACGGCGTGCTTGTGTTTATACCAAGGTATGTCATGCCTGACACAGAAGTTCGTACAAAGTCAGAGACAAACTGAAGAGTATACAACATGAACAGTACACTGGGTGTGAATTTATTAAGGTGTACATTGCTATGCCTAGTGGTGCACACCTGTAATCCCAGCACTCAAGAAGCTGAGGCAGGAGGATTATTGTAAATTCAAACACTGCCTAAACTACCTAGCAAGATCCTGTCTCAAAAAACTAAACGAAAGTACTTCTTAGAGCCAGGGGTGTAGATCAGTGCCAGAGTACTTGCCTCACATGCACAGTGCCCTGGGTTCAATTCCCAACACCAGAAAAAAGAAAAAAAGCTTTTTTTGAGACAAGGTTTCGTGATGTAGTTCAGGCTGGCCTCAAACTTGCAGTGATCCTCCTGCCTCAGCCTCCGGAGTGCTGGGATTACAGGTGTGTGCTACCATATCTGGCCAAGAAATTTTTTTTTAATTTAAGCAACTGTTTAGAACATTATCAGTGACACAATGTAATGTACAGTTCAGTACATGATTATGAAATGAAGGTAACTGGGAGTAAATCTATGGCCATGCTAGGGTCTTATCTATGAAACATTTTGTGTTCTCATATTAGAGTAAAATAAATCTTTAGAGTAAAGCACAGGAAGAGTGATTTGGTTTTCGTCTAGATAAACACGTGAGACCTGCATATGAAGAGTATATTAACTCTGGATCTTTCTTTTGATGAGTCAGGTTTGGGATTAAAGGTGCTGCTTATCTAAAAAACAAAGATGGTTTAGTGATGGCCTGTGGCTCAGACAGCTGCTTGGAATGGAAACCAGGGTCCCTGCAGAGATTTCAGGACAAAATCACCTCCACCACGACGGGAGGGGAGTCAGTCACGCTCCGCTTATTCGACCATGTCACGGTGAGTGTGCATCTCTGGAAGTGCTGCCTTGAGGGTGACCAGGAGTGGGAGTGGGTGACGTGTGCCTCTCCTGTGACAGGTCAGGATATCCGTGCAGGCCTCGCGCTGCCACTCGGACACCATCAGGCTTGAGCTGGTCAGCAACAAACCGTACAAGGACCCGAACTTGGAGCTCTCCCAGCCGAGCCCGCTCCTGCTGAAGAGCGACTTAGTGAGGGAGGTGACCAGGTGCGAGGAGGAGGCCCAGCTGGCCCAGGAAGTGGTGGCGGACACCATCCCCGAGGAGGAGTATCTGGAGTACCGGCAGACCAAGGGCCGGAGCCTGTATGTGCTTCTGGAGGAGATCAGGGACCTGGCGCTCCTGGACGTCTCCGGGGACTGCGGCATCTGAGACAGGCTCACTTCACTGGAAGAGCTTCGGCTCCGTGCTTTCCCATCTTCCCAGACCTCACGTGGCGTCGCATCACTCGGTGCTCTGGACTGATCAGGACTGCGCAGGTGTTTCCCGTGCTTCTCTCCTGGTTTGCTGGTGCTGCTGTAAATGCAGAGCGAGGTCACTGCGGACACAGAGGTTCCAGTCCTGAGCGGACAGGGAATGGTGCTCTGTAAGGTCACTTGCTGGCTTCTTAATAAACCTGCAAGTTTTAGTTGTCTGGTCTCAGTTCTCTCAAGGTTAAGTTGTTATGGCCAGGGATGCAGAGCACTTGACTCAAATGAGTCAGGCTCTGGGTTCGATCCCGAGCACCAGTTTTAAAAAAACCTCCTGGGCTAGGTGTGTGTAATTCTAGCACTCAGGAGGCAGAGGCAGGAGGATCTCTGCAAGTTCAAGGCCAACGTGGGCTACACAGTGAGACCTTGTCTCAAAAAACAAAAGAAGCGAACAAAAAAACCTGCAGTGGGCTGTTTTGGTCTGAGGCCCTTCTGGTTCAGGGCTCAGACATCTTTTGTAGTCACTTTAGTTAAGACTGGGTGCTGCCCACCTACCACTTGAAAGCTACTATTTCCTATTTGATATTTACTTTCCCAGTTGTGCTGGCACCAGCTGGTGACAGCAGAGCAGGAGATGGGATGCATAGGCCGTCTTGTTTGCACCCCCACACGGCTGAGTGCCTCCCTCAGATGGGGTGACTGGCTTCCCCCTGCCAGGAGTTTGTCATTCTGCCAGCAAACCTAGCACCAGAGAAAGAACCCTCCTAGGCCCTGAGTGTGGACAGAGGCCTGAACAGGACTCCCTGAGAAACCTGCAACCCTCCTGCCTCAGCCTTCTAAGTGATGGGGTACCACATGCTGCTCAGAGGCACCGAGACTGGGCTAAATGCTTCCCCCGTGACAGTAAGCTCAACCTTTTGGAAGTGCACGCCTCCTGGGCCCACCATTGCTGTCATGCTCCACTCTTTGGCTTTTCAACCGAGCCATCTTTGTCACTGTCCCAGCCCCAAGTCAGTGACCTGGAAGAGCACGTGACACCTGCCATCTCAGCTCTGGACAGAAGCCACTCCCTCTTGCACTGTCCCTTCTAGGGAAGAGGCAAGGGCTTTCCCAACTCCCCGTCTCCCCTGCTGAGAAGCCCAGCTCAGTCTCCCCCTGCCAATGCTCCCCCGCCTTGGGACACAAACAGCTCCTAGCAGCCTCCCGTGGGCGCCTCCACCTGCCAAGAGGGGACCTGACCCTGCAGCCTCGAAGTCACCCATCCCAGCCTGTCATCCTAAATCTTCACGTGTGTCCATGTCACTGCCCAAAGCCTGGCGTCTCCACACCCTGCCTGTGACTCCTCCCTTTCCTACACCTCCTGTGTCCCTGGGGACACTGCCGGTCTCTTCCCCCACCCCACCCCACCCTGGGCCAGTCAGCAGGGTCCCAGGTTGCCGGCAATGGCTCAGTCCCTCGTGGAACAGAGCAACTGCTTGAAACATGCGCAGAATCAAATGCTTTAACAAAAGTAACTTGCCCAAAGAGTGATGAAAGACTTTCATAAAGCTGCTAGATTTTTTTTAAAAGTCACTTTACTTCTTTTTAAAAAGAGCTGCTAATGCAGGGGACACAGTTACATCTTCTACCTGACCCCATTTCGTCAGCACAGCCACTCAGCACACACCAGCAACAGCAGCACCGCTTAGGAACTGTTAATCATTTATGAAGTCGCAGCTGTATAAAAATAGTACTCAAGATAATAAACAGGCTGAACTAAGTCAGCAAGGGACAAGCATAAGCGAATACCAGATTTTAAATAGGATTGCATGTATTTTACTATCTGAGAATTCTCACACGAAGTTATCAAAATACAAATGGCAAACTTGTGTCAAGGAAGTAAGACCTTTCCTTAGTGGAGGCCTCGCTAACATCAGGAACACTGTGTGGCATGGAGTGGTACTGTTTTTTTTTTTTTTTGGTGTTTTGAGACAGGGTCTCCATATGGAGTTCAGGCTGACCTCAAACTGACTTTGTAGCCCAGGCTGGCCTTGAACTCGCAGTGATCCTCCTGCCTCAGCCTCCCCAGTGCCGGGGTACTGCTGTGCACCCTCACGCCTGACTTGGAGCTGTACGTTGTAAAGACTGGTCGTAAAGACTGGTCCAGTGGGGTTTCCTCTTGTATCACTTCCTCCCACTACGGCACTGACAGCATCGCCACGTGGCTGTGAACCACGTCCCCATTCACTCTTCCTCCTGCTCCTCAACAGTGTGAGCCTCCTCGACCACCTGTGTGCCAGCTGCGTCCACAAACACGTCTGCAAGAGAAAGCCTCGAGTTACTCAGGATAAGCAATGGATGCACCTGAAGCTCACCAGTACACACAGCTTCAAAGCCTGGCTTGCAGAAATGGGACGGCTCAGTGACGGTTAATTACGCCCATCCTTCACTGCACCCATCACTGCAGCAGCGCCCTGGGAGCCCACACGCTGTCACGCTCCACTCTTTGACTTTTCAACGGAGCCATCTTTGTCACTGTTCCAGCCCCAAGTCAGTGACCCGGAAGAGCACGTGACAGCTGCTGTCTCAGCTCTGGATAGAAGCCACTCACTGTCGGTTCAGTGAAGGTTAATTATGACCACTCCATTTTAAATAAACCCAGTTTGACATTTCTTTAAACAAAGTCCACTCAAAATACAAAGGGTCACCAGGCATGGTGGCACAAGGATGCAGTCCCAGCTACTTATGCTGAGGCAGAAGGATCGAAAATTCAAGGCCAGCCTGGCAGCTTGGTGAGATCCTGTCTCAAAATAATAAAGGGCTGGCTCAGGCCTGCAATCCCAGCACTCTGGAGGCTGAAGCAGGAGGATCACCAAGAGTTCAAGGCTAGTTTGGGCTACACAGTGAGTTCAAGGTCACCCAGAACTACATAACAAGATTCTCTCTTAAGAAAACAAACAAACAAACAAACAAAAAACAACAAAGGGCTGGTATATAACTCTCTGCAAACACCCTGGGCTGAATACTCAGTACAAAAAAACAAAAAAAACTTATTTGTGTAAATTTTAAATTATATATGAAAAATGGAAGGTGAGCTTTAAATACCTTCTGCCAGGTATACTTCAAGACTAATGACTAGGAAGCTGTTACTGTCAATAACTATACTTTTTTATTGTTTTGTCTTTTTGAGGCAGGATCTCAATATATAGCCCAGGGTGGTCTTGAATGCACAGTGATCCTCCTGCCTCAACCTCCCAAGTGCCGGGATTACAGGCATGCAACACCATGCCCAGCAATAACTGTATCTTCATGTAATTTTTCCCATGGTAGTAATAAAGTACCCACTCATAAGATAAAAATTAAATTCATTTTAAAAATGATAATACAATGGTAATATTCATCTGAGATTTTTGTTCTTTTGGAAAAAACATTTTACAGCAAGGCTTTTAATTTTTTTTTTGGTTTTTTGAGACAAGGTTTCACCATGCAGTTCAAACTGCCCTTGAACTCACTAGCCCATAGTAGCAGCAAACTCGCAGTGATTCTCCTGCCTCAGCCTCCTGAGCAATGGGATTACACCTGTGCCACCTCTAATTCTTTTCCTTTTTTTTTTTTCTTTTTCAAAATAGGCTCTCCTTATATACTTCAAAATGGCCTTGAACTCACTATGTAGCCTGAGCTGGCCTCCAACTCATGTGATCCTCCTGCCTCAGCCTCCTGAGGGCTCGGGTCACAGGTGTGTACCACCACACCCAGTTCCTTCCCCATTTTAAAAGGAAAAATGATTGAAAATTGAGACTGTAATCCTGCCTACTTCATTCAAAACATGTAATTCTAAAAACAAATTAAAAAACAAAACAGGTGGGGATTTAGCTCAGTGGAACAGCCCCTGCCTGGCACATGCAAGGTCATGAGTTGATCCCAGGTAGAGAAAAAAAAAAAAAAAACGCAAAAAACTAGTAATTCTTTTTAAATACTGTTTTAGCAAACTTACTTGGTTTCCCCAGCACCAAAAAATAAATAAAAACAGCAAATCTTAAGATAGTCCTATAAGTGGGGAGGGGTGTTACAGATAAGGAAAGGAACAGCCACCCAGAGTGCAGTTACAAAAAACAGTGACACAGCACAGTAAAAAGCCTTTAAATTACCATGGCTAGCTCTAAAATCCTCATGGTACAGAAGGCATTATATTTAGTATCAAAGTATCATAATAAATTATTATGACCCTAAAAAATTATGCAGGACAGGCTCCAAGGAGCCCGGAAAGAATGTAATTTTGAAGAATTTAGAGCCTCCTTAAGGAGCCTCAGCTGTTCAGAAAACTACCTTAGACTCGGGCAGTCCGAAAACCCCAGCTCACACCCACCCTCGGGCACACAGGAGCCTGACCTCACGTGGCTCTACTCCAGCAGCACTTGAGTCTGGGGACAGCACAAGTGACAACCTTTCTCACACGCCCTTGGCATTCGCAGTAGCACGTAAAACCCAGCGCCCGCTTTACCGTCTCCCGGGGGCTGAGGGCTGCACGGCCGCTTCGCCTGCCTCCTGCCCAGGGCCAGCTGCCTGTTCCGCTCCATTCTCTGCTGCTGCTCCTCCGTGAGGCTGCCCCTCGGCTCAGGCGTGAGCTGCGCACTCTCCGCTGAGCTCGTCAGGAAGGGATCAAATTCAGCTGCTGTTACATCCAGGCCATTATTTTCCCCTACTTCATCTGTTGTGGGGGGAAAAAGTGCATCAGTAGTGCTACATTAGTTACAGCATTCAATTGAAAAACAATCAAGAGCCAGTGGTGATGCACTCTTGTAATCCCAGCACTCAGGAGGCTGAGGCAGGAGGATCACTGCAAGTTCCAGACCAGCCTGGGCTACAAAGTGAGCCTAAGGTCAGCCTGAACTGCAGAGAGAGACCCTGTCTCAAATAGACAAAAAGAAAAAGAAAAACAATCTAGGGTTGGAGATGTAGCTCAGTCAGAGAGCGTTTGCCTAGCACGCTCAGAGCCCTGAGTTTAATCCCCAGTAAGAAAAAAAAAAAAACGGAAAAAACCCAAACCATAATCTTATCATACTTTAAAGCAACACATTTTCATAGCCTGACATAGTATCTGTATGACACAGAGTAATAATTTCATACAGACCATTATCTTTTACAGGGCAAAAAAGTTAAAATCTGTGAATATATTTCCAAGTTAATTTTCTTTTAAAAACTGAGTGCTATCCAGTCAGGTATGGTGGTGCATGCTGACAATCCCAGTACTCAGGAGGCTGAGGCAGGAGGACTGCTTGAATTTAGGAGTTTGAGGTCAGCCTGGGCAACGCAAGAAGGGAAGATTTCAATGCTCTAAATTATTAGTGTTGACAATTTTTTAAAATCCTGTTACATCAGTTATCTCAAAATGAAATGGCTTCAAAATGAGCCACAGTAGTGTGAAAGTAAGTATTGGGCCTTCCTCTTACATTTTAAAATTTTAAAAGACCAAGTTTTACTAATTTTTAAAATAAGGACCAGCAGTGCTCACTACCACTTGTCTATATGACAGTTACCATCTAGTCTATGAGAATCGGAGAGTTGGGCCTCATTCATCTTTATTTTTATTTGTTTTCCTGAGGTGCTCGGGGTTGAACCCAGGGCCCCAGGCTTGTCAGGGAAGCTTCCTACCACCGAGCCCAAGCCCGACCCCGAGCCTGAGCCCCAGCCCTGGCCATTTGTAAATTTCAGCACAGTGTGACACAGCTGTTTCCAACAGCACAATCAAGAACCTGGCATCTTAACACACTACAACAGAACAGTCCCAGTGAAACGAACACGTGGTAGGTTCAAAATATTGTGCAAAATAATAAATGTCTGCAGATAGAAGATAACCATAAGAAGAAAATAGCAGCTGACGTTTCACCTTCTCTCTGCATTATTCACATTGTGGAATTTTTTAAAAAACACAAAAAAGAAACAGTAAACCCCATTCCATCTGACAAGCCAGACGAAAAACTTCCAGTCACTAATTGAAATAAGGATTTATGAGCCAAGCAGGATGGCACACCCTGTAATCCCAGCCCAGGGTGAGGCAGGCGTACTGCTTTGAGTTCAAGGCCAGCGTGAACTATGTAGTGAGCCTATTTTTTTTTCAAATCAGTACCATAGATCGAACTCACGACTGTGCACTTGCAAGGCAGGCACTTATGCCACTGAGCTAAATCCCCAGCCCCTTAGTGAGCCTATCTTTAAAAAAAAATAAAAGGAATTTACATCTACTCTGTCTTCGTGCCTTGACGTATGAAATGCAGTAAAAATTCATTATGACTAGCAAAACACTTAAAGAATGAGTATAAGCCTTCATAACTGTTGCGATTTAAAAACTATAATAGTTACTCTAGCTCTTTATAAACAATCAAACCTCCTTTTGAGGATGCTTCCCTAACTGTGAAAGAGCCAAACACCCTTCCTTCCTGACAAGAAAAAAGCACTGCCAAGAAACTAAAATGCACAATATGGGCCAGGAAATACTGACACAGGACGTGCCGAGAATACTGCTGGAAAAGCCAAGACACGTTCTTGGGGTTCCTGATTCGCATCCCTTACAGGGTGGACAGGATTCTGAATCAACAGTATTCTAAGGAGTTTTATTTTTTAGGAGTTACTTTTTCAAGTCACAAAACAAATGGTATCATCAATAGAAAATGACCTCTTTAACCACCTACCAGTCTAATTAATTAAATAAAGGATGACCAAAAATTACATGTTCATTAATTTTTACACTATTAACAGGAAATATAAAAATAACAATTTTATCTAATTTATTCAATATGGCCACTCGTGGTGGTGCACGCCTGTATTCCCAGCGCTTGGGAGGCTGAGGTAGAAGGATCACTGCAAGTTCAAGGCCAGTCTGGGCCACATAGTGAGACCCTGTCTCAAGAAAAAAGAATTGAGTGGCTGAAATGACACCTGCCCAAGTGACGCTTAGGATAATCAGTACAAAAATGCATTACCCAAGTGATGCTGTGGATAAACTGTTAAGTGACTAATAAAAACTTTATCTTATGAAAAAACAATGTGTATGTAACTGATAAAGCAGCTTGTTCCTTCAGAAGACATGTAGGATTTTAAAGGCTGGGCACGGCAATACAAGCCTGTAATTTCAGTGCTTGTAATCAGGAGGCTGAGGCAAGAGGATCACCATGTAAGTTTGAGGCCAGCTGAGGCAACACGGTGAGCTCAAAGGCAGCTGAAATTTGTAGTGAGACCCCGTCTCAAAAAACTGAGCAGAAAAAATAAATTAGGACTGCATATGAATCTCATTCACTGCAACATTCATAGGCAACTGAATGAGGCAAAAAAGCTAGTCAAAAAAAAGAGCCAGGGATTTAGCTCAGCAGCATAAGTGCCTACCTGACAAGTATGAGGTTGTGAGTTTAATCCCTGGTACAAAAAAAAAAAAAAAAAAAAGCCATCATCCTGGCACAGATGAAAAGACAACTATAAAATGATTAGTGGGAAATAAGTGATAACAAATTCTGGTCAGCACAGTGGCACATGGCTATTACCCCAGCTACTTGAGAGACTGAGGCAAGAGGACCCCAAGCTCAACGTCAACCCCTGAACAAGACTGTCTTGAGATAATAAAAAAGGATGGGAGATACAGTTCAATAGTAGGGCACCCCTTAGTTTATTCTCTAGAACTGGAAAAGAAAAAAGAAAAGGAGAAGGAGGAAAAAGAGAAAAGAAAACAGCATAGGTAAGCCAGAAAAGGAAGGGATGCAGTTTCAACAGTGAGGTCAGGGAGACTTCACTAAACTGACATTTGCACAGTTTGAAGAGATACTCAGCCATGTATGGAAAAAAAATGGAGATGAAGGGAAAGGGGAATAAAAATTAAGATGTGCTATGTACATGTACCAATCCCACACACTGAACGCAATTACTGTATACTAGTAAAAATTTTTTAAAAACAAGAAAAAGCCAGCTGTATAAATAGAAGGGAAATGAGAAGAGGATTCCAGGCTGAGTTCAAGGATGCAAAAGCCTTAGGACAAGCCAGGGGGTAGAGGTACACACTTGTAATCCCGGCACTTGGGAGGCTAAGGCAGAAGAATTCTTGCAAATTCAAGGCTAGTCTGAGCTACATACCAAGACTTTGTCGAAAGACAGACAGACAGACAGACAGACAGAAAGTCAGCTAGCCAGTCTGCCTTAGGACAGAAATGTGTTCAGAATGTTTAAGAAAAGCTTAAAAGGCAACAGCAGTAGAAGCAATGTATGATGCTGCCATTGGGGTTAGGGTTAGGGTTTCAGCCAAATAAAAAAACAAAGAAAAAGAAAAAAAAGAAGTCTAGTTACTGCTCCATGTGGCAGCAGACCCCAGCACTATCTATGTGTTGCAGGCTTTAGGTGCATGCAGTATGTAAGAGTTGTGAGGTCAGAAAGGCGTCCACCCATGTCAGAAGGAGACCTGGGAGGCCAGGCAGTATGGCCCTGAAGGGCAGTGTGTGAAGTTATGAATGTAAAGC
The DNA here is from genome assembly GCA_004027295.1 of Dolichotis patagonum. Classification (NCBI taxonomy): domain Eukaryota; kingdom Metazoa; phylum Chordata; class Mammalia; order Rodentia; family Caviidae; genus Dolichotis; species Dolichotis patagonum. The sequence continues at coordinate 16,237 of PVJX010031202.1, forward strand.
CTAAGGCTTTACAGAGATCCCACAAGTTTAGAAAAGCCCTGAAGATACATTCTCTGAGAAAAACTGCAAGAAGGGTGCACAACTGGTCCAGGAGTGAAGCCATGAAGCTACAACCAGGCCGTTTGGAGGTGACAACTTGACACAGATTGCCTCAGATGCTGGACATGGAACTACAAGACTTAATGTTTGTCCTGCTGGACTCTGACCTTGCTTTAGCCCCATTCCTGTGTGTCCCCATTTGTACCTTTTGGAATGGAAATGTCTCTTTTGTGCCACTGGATGTTGGAAGTGTTTAACTTTATTTGCACAGGAGCTCACAGCTAAGACTTTACCTTAAATCTCAGAAGAGTCTAAAACTGAACTTTTTAGCAATGCTGAAATTTTTAAGACTTTGGCAACTCTTAGAGATGGACTTCTACATGAAGGGATTACATGAGTTTTGGGGAGGCAAGGAGAATGCTAGGGCTTGTGTCTCGATGTTTCTCCAAAGCCTCAGGCAGTCATAGGAAGGTGCTTTTCGGACGTGGCTGGATCTAGAGTGTATGGTGCTGGGGTGAGGTATGTAATGACTAAGTCAGTTCACTGATTGGTTTGGTGTAATTATGGCTACAATTAAGGGTATGAGTGCCACACCCCCCCTACGGCGAGTAGCCTGCATAAAATATAAGGAACAGAAAAAGGGTTAATGTGCTCTCTCGAGCCTGCTTGCTGTGGACTCTTTCTCCTGTGACACACTTCTACCATGCCATCCTGCCTTGGAGCCAGCTTAATAGGAACAGAAACCTCTACAAACTGTGAACTAAATAAACCTCTCCCCTTCTTTAACTTGAGGGTATTGGGTATTTTGTCTCAGCAACAATAAAAGTAACTAAAACAGTTATTTTAGCAAAAAATTAAGACCCCAGATTATTTAAATCACATTTCTTTACTTTTACAAGCCACTTATAAATAACTTTGGGAAATTCTATATGGAGCTTCTATTTCCACATCTATTAAAATTTAAAAAAACAAAAAAGGTGTATGGAGCCATCGCACAGAAAATCTGATAACTCTACAGATTCTGTCGGCAGGAACCATCTGTTTTGATGTGTGTGACTGTCTATGGTTGCACTGTACAATTGACAAATGCAATCATCACCAGGAACAGTCACAGAGATCTTAGCAAGCAAAATGCAAACTTTCATCAACAAATTATTCAGCCTGATTTCCAAAAGCCAGGTTTTCTAACAGTACACATGTACACGAACACAGTATCTTGACAGATATTTTTATTAACAAGCACTATAAAGGTTTAATGGATGAGCAGAATTGTCAAAGTTTAGATTCTGTGGCTAAATATACTTTTACATGTCTAATGGCATATCTTTAAGAAACGAACTTCATATTTCACATTCTGGATTTAACAAAGCATTTTAATCATTGCTTTTAACTATATTATTAACTATATATGCAGTACAGACTAACAATCCAGTCCTATCACATTGCCCATCCCAAATCTCTTTCTAAAAGCAGAATTGATAAAACGTAAACAAATCTTGGGCCAGGGATTTAGCTGAGTGGCATAAGCACCTGCCTGGTAAGCGCAAGGTTATGAGTTCAATCCTCAGTACCAAAAACAGTAAACAAACCTAAATACTTACCACTATTGCTAACAAAATCTTCATGTAAAATAGGGAGATCAAGTCGAATTCGTTTTAAACAAGTCTGAAAATGAAAACACATTTTCATATTTTCAACAATAACATTAAGAAAGTGAATGACCATTTTATTCAACAGTAAGTTTCTAAAGAGTTCTTCAAAATAATGAACCAGGGCAGGATATAGCTCAGCAGCACAGTGCCTGCCTGGCAAGTGCAAAGCACTGTGTTTGATTCCCAGTACAAAAAAAAAAAGACCCAAAATTGCAATTTAGCCTCAACCTAAATCTACCCACTTACTCTTTAGCACTATCAGTGACATTCACAGTAACTGCAACCCTTACCTGAACTTCCTTTTTATTTCCCAAGTACTCAACTCTGTCGATAAAATCCTCAAATTGCAGTTTGGGGAATAGTCTATGTGCCCAGTGCTCCATGTGTCTGATGAGCGTCTTCAAGTCCTCAGCCTGGCAATAAAAATAAAAATGCTAAACAGAAGACCCTGTCAGCACATTTAAGAACTGAAAAGAAAAGCCAAAGTCACTGGTGTCATGTTTGTTAGGTTGAGAAACTTCTAGGAGGAAATTAAAAATACATACATTTGCTTAAGGTTTAGAGGATCACAGGCTAAGAGTACTGCATATAAATTTTTTTAAATGGGAGGAAAGTGGGCTGGGGATACAGTTCAGCGGCACAGCATCTTCCTGGCAAGTGCAAGGTCCTGCGTTCAATTTCCAGTACCACCAATGAACTGAATGAATGAATGGGCAAGTATCAGTATAAAATCTTAAAGTTGCCGGGCATGAGAACAGAACACCTCTTCTAATCCTGCCCTTCTGACAATAAAATACAAGTTCTAGTTTGTTCTTTTTTGCTTTTCGGTTTTCTGACGATAGGGCTCACTGTGTAGCCCAGGCAGGCCTCTCATTTATGACACTCCTGCATCTAGCTCCTTCCTGGTACTGAAGACACAATTGTCCGTCATCATGACCAGTACAAATGGTTTCAAGACTTAAACACTTAAGATCATTTTCCACTTGCAGGGAGCCTTTATTCTCATACATCTTGGTCCAACCACCTTAAAAGTTCTATCAGGCAGGGTATGGTGATGGTGGCACACGCCTGTACTCCCACCACCTGCAAGGCCGACACAGGAGGATCACTGTGAGTTCGAGAACACCATGGGCTACAAAATGAGATCAAGGCCAGCCTAAACTACATAGTGAGACTCTGCTTAAAAAAAAAGTCATATTAGACCCAAGCAACACAAAAAAAGTATGAGTCAGAAGTATGAGAAGTATGTGGCAGAGCACTTGCTAGCACTAACCAGGCCCTGAGTTCAATCCCTACCACTGTGCTGGGCTCCACAAAAGAAAACAAAGTCTAAACACAATACACTCCAAGTCACACATGGAGAAGAAAAGTAGGATTCAGTACTGTGGGGAAGTAAGGTTTTTCAAGGTCAAAATAGAGAAGAAAAAACTTAGCACATTCTGAAGAAACATGAAATGAATATCCTTTATTCTAGCTTACTTATTTTAGGTTTTTTTTTTTTTTTTTTTTTTTTTTGAGACAGGTTCTCATTATGTACCTAGCTGGCCTCAAACACAGCCTCAGCCTCCTGTGTGCTAGAATTACAGGCAGACACTACCGTGCTCAGCTAAGTTTACTTACTTTAATTAGACTTACAAATATAAACAGGAATTTATAAAATCGAAGGATCAACTCACCACTACAACCTGAAAACTTAAAAGCAAAGAATGAAGTGAGCTATGTTTGGTTTTGAAAATATTTACATTTATATTTAGTGTGTGACAAAACAGTGCAGGTTAACACTCTCTCTTGTCTATTAAAGTTGAGCAAATACACAATCTCTCTGCCTCCTAGGTTTGAAATCTTGAGCTTTGACTCTTGCTTTTTTCATGTTCCCATGTCTTAATCACTTAATCAACGTGTCTCACACATTGTTAATCTCTTAGTCCTGCCCTGCCCAGTATTGCACAGCCTTCTGGAATAACAGCAGCTCGAATCACAGTCCAGCCCTCCTTCCCAATTCTCCTGCACACCAAGTATTTACAACTCATTTCTAGCACTATGCTACTGGGGCTGGAATATGCAAGGTCTTGATTCAGCTTCAGCTACCACACTGGTCACTTAAAAACTCTATTACCTTAACTGGATAATAAAACCAACCTCCAACTCCACAGGTTGAAAATTAGAATATCTGGGAAACACTTTAAACTGCAAAGCTCTGTAAAAATAAATTGGCATCTGTGAAAAAGTCTACCTATAATCCTATAAAACGCAAAGGTAAGAGCATTTCTGAATTGTACTATGTAGATGGTGGTTGTCAGTTATTGAAAGTTTTCCTTTTGAAACAACACTTCAGATGCCTACAAGCCAAGCACTGTGCCACACCTAACGACACATAAGTGACCAACACAGGAAGAGTCTTTGCCCTAACAAAACTTAAAACCCCTCTTAGAGAAAGCAAATTTTATTCCTCTAAACTATACAGTACAAACTCAGGTTTATAAAGTAAATTTTGCCAGGCATGGTGGCACACACCTGTAATCCCAGCGCTTGGGAGGCTGAGACAGGATCTCCAAAAAAAAAGTAAATTTTATTCCTCTAATTATAAAGTACAAACTCAGGTTTATAAAGTTCAAAGTCAGTATGATCTTGCTAAAGCTACAGAACCTACAGTGACAAAAAAACAAAGTGATGTTTTCTAATTCTTCAAATACTACCATTTCTGCTGATTATTTACTAATCCTTCAACAGTACCTTTTCTACTACGTCACAATTGTGTCTCAAGAGATTTGATGACTAACGACAGTATCTATGAAACATTCTGAGATTCCCAAAAACATCATAACATGGCCACAGTTTCACTGGTACTTTAAAAAAAAAAACAGTTTAAAACAAAAACAATTTATTTCTTAAAAAAAAAAAAAAATTTAAAAAAAAAATTTTATTTCTTACCTCGTGACCTTTACCTTTGAATTTTGTCTTGTCAAACACATGCCTTAAGGCTGGAAGGCCCTTCTCTGAAATTAATCTGTGAACAGAAATTTATTTTGAATTTCAAATTTTCTAGAATAATCTCCAAACCAAGAGCAGAATTTCTGAAAAAAATACTTTCTCCTCAACTGAAAAAGAACATTTATAGAAATATCTGATCCCCAAATCATCCTAACCAGAAAGCTTTCAATGTTACAAGAAAAGCAACAGCTGTATAAAAAGTATAGACGTAAGGAAATGATCCCAGTACCTCTGAGCGTCCAGCTTGGGAATGTTCCTCTTAACTGTTCTCTTCGGAGGGACAGGAACAGGTTCTCTGCTCTCTGACTCTAGTGAAACATACCAAGATTCAGTATTATTTATGCCTTACTTTTAGGGACATCTTTGTGAAATTCTCAGCGGAGATCTTCAGCTTGGAGTGTTGGTACACTTCTGTAATCCCAGCACTTGGAGGTTGAGGGAAGAGGATTCCAAGAGTTCAAGGCCAGCCTGAACTACAAAGA
>PVJX010031203.1:0-21408 GCA_004027295.1 Dolichotis patagonum
TTGGGCCTGCTCACATCCCAGGAAGTCACTGGGCACAGCTGTGGTGAGTGGGATGCCCACAGCAGAGGGGAACCGGGTGCACTGGTCTGTGGCGCCCCCCTCCCCGGGCCAGGAGTGGAGCTGAGCCTCACGTGGGTCCATGCTGGGGAAGCCATGGGCTGTGACACTTAGTAGCTCGATGTCTCAGGGCCCCCAGTGGTTCATCTGTAGCTATGAAGAGGGAAGGTCACCTGCACAGAGCTGCTGAGAGGGTTAGGAGCAGTGCCCAGTGTGCCAGATGAACTCCTAAGTGACGGTCATTGCTAGCGTCGTCACTGTGTCTCGTTGCCATCCGTCAGAACTTCCTCTGTCTGCAGAAGGCAACATTTCGGAGAGACGGGAGCTTGGGCAAGGCAGGTACTGCTCATGGAATCATCTGTACCACAGGAGTTACCCAAGAAATCCAGGGCTTGGTTGAAAACCAGAGGCCCCTCTGTACCTGGCATTGCCCATGTTGCAATTTCCTTAACAACCACTCTAACCGAGTCACAGTAAGGGAAAGCTGCTCAGCATCAGTTGTTTCCATCTGCTCGCTTTCTTTCTTCCTTTCTCTTTCTTTCTTTCTTTCTTTCTTTCTTTCTTTCTTTCTTTCTTTCTTTCTTTCTCTCTTCTTTCTTTTTCTTTCTTTCCCCTTCCTTCCTTCCTTCCTTTTTTTCTTTTTTTGTGGCACTGGAGATTGAACTCGGTGACCTTTCATTGAGCTATACCCCCAGCCCTTTTCATGTCTTTTTTTTTTTTTTTTTTTTTTGGTACAGGGATCAAACTCACGATCTCATGCCTGCCAGGCAGGTGCTTATGCCACTGAGCTAAATCCCTTTATGTCTTATTTTGAGACAAGTTTTTGATGAGCCATTACATTGCCCAGCTAGGCTGAAACCTGTGATCCTCCTGCCTCAGTCTCCCAGAATGCTGGGATTACAAATGTGGCTTGGTTGCTTTTTTCTCATTGTTGAGACAAAATACCTGACACCTGAAATGAAGGAGGAAAAGTTTATTCAGCTTACAGGTTTTGGAAGTTTCAGTCCATACTCAGCTGGCTCCATGGCAGCGTGATGTGGCTGAGGGGCAGCTGTTTACGGTGGTCACAAGTGACAAGAGTGATAGGGCGAAAAGGGGAAAAGCACACCTCCTTCCCTCCCTTGTACTGTATGCTGGCTCCTTGCCCCTGGGCGGATGCAGTACTCACCGCCAATCCCAGCACTAGACAATAATCCAATCACAAATGTTGGACACAGCCACCTCCATGACTGCTTGAGGCTTTGAGGGGACACTTAAACAAGCCACAATAAGGTGTGTGCTGCCATGCCCCGCTTGGCCTGTTTTTAAAGGGGGCGCTCTGACCTTTTACTTCCAGAGTCTTCTGGGGTAACCCACTCCCCTGATGCGGTTCTCTGTGCTGCTCCAACACCCTCTGTACTTCTCTGGCAGAAAACATGCCCAACCAGATTTGCTGCTGGTTCAGTCAGCATCAGCCCGAAAGACAATCAAGGCAGTCTCAGCCCAGCTTCCCTTGTTTGTCACTGTCAAGCAGTGCAGTTTTAGAAAAGTCATTTGACTTCAGTTTCCTCATCTGTATCTCAAGGGGAAAAGGGTGGCAGCCACTAAGACTCCTTCCACTTCTGTGCTCAGATGCCGAGCAGGTCTGACCACTCTCCTGCCACGTGCCTGTCACTCTCAGACACACACTGTCTACTTGTGTGTGCTCGCTGCCATTGATCCCTGCCCCCGGACTCCTCGGGTCAGGGACGGGAAGTGGCTGATGCTGCGGTCCTTCTCCCCAGGTATTATGTTGCTGAACACTCCTGAATCACATTCATGGAGAGGAGCTGTTTGGGATGAGAAGCCCTCAGCTGCCAGTCAACCCATTGTCCTGATGTAAATGCCAAAGCCCTTTGAAGGCCTGGAAGGGAGAACCTAATATTTTAGAAGCTGTGGGGCAAAGACCCTCAAGCTAGTCTCTTTATACCCCCAGCTCCCCACAATGCGTGGCTGGGCTCCTAGCAAGGTCTGGACTTTGGACTTACAGAGGGTGTGCCAGCTGTTCATAAGGAGAAGGGCTCAGAAACAGCCAGTCTCTCACCCACTTCCGCAGTCCTCTCAAGGCTGTTCTCTTGGAGTCTTCTCCCCCTCCCCTGCTGGCTTCCTGATGCTTCTGGTCCTAAAAGGCTGGAGGAAGTGTCCCCTTAGTGCTACTGAGCAGGCCAGAAAAACCAGTCTGGGGCCCTTAGCTGCTCTGGTGGGCCCTGTGGAGCAGGCGTCTTTATTTGGGCTTCTTTTTAAAGCGATTTAAAAAAGGAAACAGACGCTGCTGTGAAGCCTAGATTGTAGCATTTCCATCATCTGTTGTCATGACGCGGGCTGACAGTTTAATGGGGGCAATTTCAGTGAAGATTTCTGCAGAGGCAGCTGCCAGGGATGCACCAGCAGTGGCTGGGGAGAAAGTAGGGGCCTCCAGCAGGTGAGGCCATCCTGGGGGATTCCAACTCAAGGTGGACTCTGCATCTGCCCAGCTCCCCCTCCCCCATATAGGGCTAATCTTTGGTGTCTGTGTGAAATTGGGGGCAGGGATCAAATAATTTTCAGCTCCATAATCACCTCGTGGATTCAGTGTCTCATGCATTGACTGAAATGTTAGTCGTACATGAACGTAGAGTAGTTTCCTACAAGTGTGCGCAGAATAGAAAGAGACTTGCTTCCTCTGAACCAGGCTTTCCAACCAGTCGTTATGGTCATAAGGTCACTGTCCATGTTTATTACCAGGCAAACTGAGAAGCCTCTGAAATGCCTGAGTGTGTATTTACCTCAGGGCATTGTCATCAGTCTGCAAGGAGCAAACTGTGTTTTATGAAATCTTCAAGAGCCGTGCAGCAGCTTCTTTGATTTGTCATTGATTGGGGGGGGGGTCGAGGCCTTAGGTGTCAGAGAACAGGCCTGTGCTTTCCCCTTGGGAAACTCAGGGTTAGGTTGTTCCCTTTCAAAGCAGCCCTGACAGGAGGAGTTGGGTCCAACTGTTTCCTGGGGAAGCAGGATGAGAGGGTGAGGGTGGCAGCAAAGAAAGAAGAGCTGATAAAAGGCTATGTCATGAGCATATCATGCTGAGTCCACCTGATGTTTGATCCTATTGGATTCTTTTTCTCTTTTTAATGAAACATATCCCTTTTTAAAAAAAGTTGATGGTTTATTGGTACAATTTAGATACATATAGTGATGATGTGAGTCCTAGGGAATTTGTACCTGTATATGATCTATCTCGATGACTCTTTTTTTCCCAGTTCTCTCCCCTCCCTTGGACATTGTTGGTTCTTCCACTGAGAGGGCAGAAGATACAGTGTTATCAGTGGGCTCTGATCCTTGCTTGGGTGTCAACTCCCTGGCATTTCTGTCCACGAGTGACCTGTGCAGTCAGCCACACACCCAGTGGGTGGGGTTGCATGGTGTATGCCCCCCTAGAGAACCGCAATTTCATCTCCTTGGAGAAAATAAGATCCTTCGTATAGCACTTCACAGTTCTCTCTCTTTAAACATCACCATGACAACCAGCACAGAATGGAACACCTAAAGTTAGGAATAATTTAAAATTTCAGGAAATATGGACTCTGGGAGACAAGATTTGCATTTCCATTCGATAAGAAAACTTTGCCGAGAAGATTCAACACTAGAGCTGATTCTTAAGTTTTGTATTGTCCATGCACACACCATTAACTTCTCCACGTCTCAGTCTCAGCATCACAGCACAATATCAAGACCAGGAAGTTGATGGCAACACAGCCCGCTACTGCATTTAGAGTCTTCCAGGTTTATCAAAGCTCCCAGGTGGACCAAGTTCCCATTTGTCTGGCATGGATGCCCCAAACTGCAATTGTTAGGTCATGTGCTAAGCATGTGTTTGGTTTATGTAAAATCACTGTTCAGAGTGGCTTCACCTTGCGCATTTCCACCAGCAGTATTTGGGCAGTCCAGTTTCTCTCTTCCTTCTCCAGCACTGTGACTTGGTAATTTTCTTTCGTCTTGGGTTTGGGTGAGGAGGTTATTTTGGTTGATTTGAGAGCAACATTATGTTTGCAAATTTTTAAGCAGTTATCTCTACTCTTGCACTGCTGGAATGAGATCTCTTACAATTCCTGCTCTTCTGATTCTGACTCGATTTTACCTTGAAATAACAACATATGCATTAAGTTGTAAAGCATTGCAAACAATTAATTTCCTTTGAGTTAAAATATAAAAGGCCACTCTTCACTGCAGAGATAAGTAAACAACTCTCACGAGACTGAACAGTGTGGGGAGATGGGATAGGGAAAATAAAGTATGCAAGAACCAGAGGAAAATGACCAAAGAAGTCTGTTATCAGAGCAGTGTGCAGCAGGTTACATGCCTTCATTACATGCAGTTACAGAAAATATATTTGTGCTGGCACTGAGCTATGGGCTACTTCAAGGGATTTGTGAAAATAATATATTTGAGTTAAAAGAGATATAACCTACCATCAGTTTAGATATAACCTCAGAAGTGGTACCATAGTTTTGGAAATGGTATAGCTAATGCCCTAGGCAGTTAAGCTGCTGTGTGAAGCTGCACAGGGAGCCGACCGCAGACAGAAGCCAGAGCCCATGCCCTGCATCCATCAGACATGCAAAAGATTCTCAGCTTGCCCCGCATCAGAGCTCCTCACGTCACCCTGTCATGCCCCACTTTCCAGGCCACGTCACCTTGTTTTGAGTTGGAACCTTCTGCATTGTTTTGTCATATTGCACACCCAGTAGTCGTCACAGATGGATGCTGGAGGAGGGTGGTGTAGCATCTCTGGTGCAAAGACAGTGTCACTTGTTTACAAAGTCCTGTCACATTCAGACAGGTACAAGGCTCAGAGTTCTTAAGAGATGCTAGCTGTTTAAAAGAACAGAGTGACCAGAGTAGGTTTCAAAATAGCAAGGCTTAAAGTGATTTTTTGTTAATTGAATATTGACTAAGGAAGAGATAGGGAGTTAACTGAATGAGTGAGCTTGGGCTTTTGGGTAATTTTTTCATGATGTGAAGGAAACTATTTTATTGAGCTGGACATAGACCAGGGGAGAGGGAGGCAGCATGATGCTTGGAAGCAGTGAAGGGAAGTTTGGTGGGAAAAATGTAAGCCTGTTGGTTTGTTTGTGTTTTCTTTAAGCCTATAAAATGTTATTTTAAAAATCTCAGCAACTAAAAAATTGTTATAAAAATTATGTCCCCTGAAAGGAATCCAGAAACTCTGGACAATGAAAAGAAGGAAAGAAATGTCATCCACGATGACTTTATAAGTATCACGGATATTTTGGTGCCTTTTTGAGCATGTAAGTCATCCTTATGTATATATTTATGCCCACATGCATATATATAATTCTATATATAATTCCCGACTCAGATTGGTAGACACACTAGTTTTCAATTTTATAATGGTGGCAAGGTGATGCATTTACTAGAAGCTGTCCTTTGAATTTTGATCTTTCCCTTGGGTGTGACACAGTCTGACCCTCTTGGTGATGTGGGCAGTGGCTTTGGGTTGCGGCTTCCAGTCAGGCATTTGGTGGTGGAGGGGCAGCCAGTACACACGGAGTGCTGTGCTGCTGAGCCGTGATGACCGATAGGCTGGGGTGTTAATGTGGCTTTGGCTTACAGTATTCCCAACTTATGATGGATGATGGGTTTACTTCGTTGTGCTTCATTATAATTCAAGGAGTATTGCTGCATACATACATATATACATAGGAATTCAAATATATATGCATATATATGCTCATATTGTTTTATAATCAATCTTAAGTTTAGGTGTCCACGAATACTTTTCCAGTGTAATTTAAATTGCTTAGCATTCTGTTTATAAATATCTGTTGGTTGATTTATCCAATAATGTTTCTCTCTCATAGGTACTCTGTGGTGGATGTTATAGTTTTATTTTTGTGATTATCAACAGTTATTTCATTAGGTGCAATTTGGAATTCTAATATCAAGTGAAATACAAGTGTTAGCTTTTTGATATCTACTGTCAAATGATCAACCTGGGAAAATCTGCATGTTTCACTCTTTCTCACCCCTTCCCAGTGTTGATAGAGTGTGCAGGTCCTGTCCAGCAGCAGCAGTTTCCGTGATTTCTTTTCAAATTGCCAGTTTGATAAATGAAAAGAAAATCTGCGTTTAAAATATTCATTTCTTTATTGAGTATATTATCCTTAAAAATAACCATTAGCTATTTGAACCTCTGTGCTTGTAAATTGCCTGACCCACATCCTTGGCTGATTTCTGTGGTGTTCACCTTCTTTTCATCAATTTCTAGTTGCTTTTACACTCATTCTTGTTTTCTGCATTGCTGACATTTCTTTCTATTGGTTACAGGGTTTCAATTTTGTGTATGTCTTTCTGCATTTTCATGATTGTTGTTGTTGTTATTACTATTTTCTTTTTTAAAATTTTAGGCAGTAAAATCCATCACAGCCATCTGTAGCACCCTTTGACAATTCTCATCTTTAGATTATATAACTACTTGCCCACTGCTTTAAATTTATCCATTGCTTTAAGTTTCCAATTAATTTTTGTAAAAGGAAGGTCTCATGTCAGGACAAATTTCAAAATATTACATTCTAATTTACACTTGGAATGCAGTGAGTCGGATAGTTAACGACCAATACTGTTACGTCTCTATGGTGAATATATTTGCGTGCATTGTGTCCATGCTGCCAACTGCCATTACCCATGCCTGGCCCAGGCCCTGTGAGCACACAGTTTAACTGCCTTAAAGTCAGTGAAAACTTTGGGGTCCATATGTACTAAATAAGAAGACCATTCTCCAGTGCTGACCATCTCAGTCAAATTTCTTCTCGGGGGTGCTGGATTCTCAAACACTTAAAATTATGGTCGTGCTTTGTCTTCCTTGAGGCCTGTGACAGTAAATGCATCTCTTTCTGTCACTGGTTAGTTTTCATGGTTCAGCACAGCTCTCCTGAGCATTAAATGCAGTTTTGACTTGCAGCATTTCCAATTTGTGACGGACGATGGTGAGGTGGATGGAGGGACTCGCTCATACTCCAGGTCTCCTCCAGCCTCTGCTGAGAGGCTCATGGCAGGGCTCTGTGGCATCCTTGACGTCTCTGAGCACAGAGCCCCCAGCCACAGAACTGACTGTCTCTTGCTTGACAGCTAAGCTGTGGCTCTGCTTTCTCGTTCCTCTGCCGATCTTCCAGGTGAGAATGGGTTCCAGATACGAGGCCAGAGCCCTTTCCTGCAGCCCAGATACACAGGTGATACCAAGGTTTGCACAAAGAGGACACAGATTGTTACTTCCACTTTTGACCCCAGAGTGTGTGCAGTTGCCAGTGACTCAGGAGAGGGAAACTGGGGGCGGGGGCAGAGATTCAAGAGGAGTTCCACACATGAGGATGTGCTGCTATTTGTGTTTTGTATTTATGTTTTAAATCTGGGGAGTGACTCCCAGGCACTTAACAGAAGTAACTGATTATATTAATCTTACCAGTAGTGAGGTTTTCCTGGCCCCTTGCTGGCTGGTCAGTACTTCATGGGAAGCCTGGCGGTGGGTGGAAACCCACCTTTGCAAGTGTGATGAAACATCAACTTTGGCGCATTGAATCCAGGTGTTACTGAACTCAAGAAGTGGTGCATTTGTTTCCTTTGTTTGCACAAAACAGATACTCAGACACAGTCTATCAGGGTCGACTGCAAAGAGTGAGCACTTTGGCTGCTCCACAAGAGGTGCCATAGCAGATGCTCTGGCCGCGTGTGAGTGTGATGAGGGGTGTTCTTGATACAGTATTCTTCAAATGCCTCACTGAGTTCAAGGGTTTTAAAACAAAAATCTGGATGATGAGAGAAAGAGGGAAAGAATAGAGACAGCATGTCAAAAAAGCTCTGAGAGGACCAGCAGAAGCTGGAGGCAAAGTGGTATTTATTTGCAAAGGAGCCACAGCTGGTGAGCCTGCATGGTGCAGGGAGAGATCTTCGTGACAACCTGAGGCTGGGTTTCCCCTCGGCGCCCCTTCTAGCCCGCTGTACGCATCTCAGATCCTTCACCTGCATGAACAAGAGATTGGCTTAGCTCTTTATTTCAGGCTTGTTCTGGCATTGTGAAAAGGGTGTTGAATTCTGATTCTTGGGCTCTCAGTGGACCGTAGGTACTTCAAAGTTTTCCCGGGGATCCTCTCCCAGTCTTGAGGGAGATGCTGTCTCATCTTTTACCCTCAAGCTTACAGCTCTTCAGGGATGAGTAAGATTGAGAAACATCCTCTACTGACAACTCTCTCAATGAGAAGTCTTTTAATCAATATAGTCTTGAAATAGCAAGCTTTCTGGGCATCAATCTGTGTAACTTATGACAAAAAACAACTGTACCCACATCTCCTCTGTCCCGTCACACTTTATTTAGTGGGGCTTTCCAGGGCTGAAAGTGGTCAATGTGCTGCCTCCAAAATGGCAAAGTGAACAATTTGCAAAAAGTATGTTATGTCAATAAAGTTTTCAACAAGTCCAAAGATTTCTAATACATCTCCCACACACATGCACACACTCACTGCTGTAGGGTCAGGGCCCCACAAGGTTTGCTCAAGTTATTTCCTGCACAGATGCGGACACCCTTTAATGGTATCCATGGGTTCTCTGCTTGGTGGTGATAAAGACTTGAGGTTGGGTGTGCGTGCACAGGGAGAAGTCTGCTCATAATGCAGCGATGGTCATAGAACTCTTAGAGTGGACGTGTCTCAACTGTAAGACAGCCCCATCCTCTACTTAGAATTGGGATTCTCCAATATTAATTGGCGATGAGGACACAAGATTTGAGCAAGATTCCCTGACCTCCTACCCACAGAAGTTCAGTATCGTATCTTTCTTGGCCCTAGTTGGCCTTTACAGAAGCTCTTGGAAGCTGTGTCACAAGTGGCTAGTGTCTGGGCGTGGAATGTGTAACTGTTCTGAGTGTAGCTTGAGGCTCTTTTGTTTCTGGAGACACGATTGACTGGGACTGGGAAAGAGTGGTTCTGTGAAGAGTTGAAGCTCCTGTGAAGTGGAGGAGCCAGAGGAAAGAGTCTGAGTTTCAGGAAACTGGCTGGAGCTCAAAGTGTGGCTCTTAGGAGAAACAGCTTCCTTCTTTGGGCTGAATAAACACAAACCAGTACGGTGTCTCAGTAGGAGGACTGGGAGAATGAGCAGTTCAATTAAATTAGTTAATGCGATGTAAGATTTGCAATTCCTAAGAGGTTTTCACATACGTGATCTTACTGATTCTTAGCATGATTCTGCATTGGATTCCATCTCTATTTACCAACTGACTTAAAATGGAATGAAGAGAATATAAATCAGAGAGCTTAAATGACTTACCTGTGTCGCAAAGCTCACACAAAGGCTTTTGACTTCTAAAATGCTGCTGCCTTACAAATGGTAGGATGGCTGGAGCTCAGTGGGTGTGACCTTGGGCAGCGACACGTCACCCCATTTCGTGCACTAAACATCGACACTTCTCACAGAGCCACTGGGCCAAGATCCTTGCCCAGATTCAAGGTTGCAGCGTGGTCCTATCTTATGCAAATCTGTGTCTTTTCTCTGGGCTGCAATGCACAGCCTCTCTGCTTCTCCCTGCTGCCATGGGTTGGATGTGAGGTGGGAACAGGATCTGCAGGTACACACAGAGAGCCTGGGAATGGGGAGGGTATTTCCTTGACACTGTTAAATAAAGATGAGTCTAAAGCCCTGCCTGAAGCCGAGCAGGCAAAGCTGTGTTCTGATTGCAGAACAGGAGCTGCCTGAAGTCAGCCGGCAAGGGTGGGGTGCAGAGGAGTTCGCACCGGGGGAAGAGCCCACGTCCAGAGCTCATGGAGGGCAGATGCAGGGCACTTTCACAGACACAGCGCAGGGCAGTGGAAGCCTTGTGAGGGCTGAAGGTGAGAGGACTGATGGAGAGTCCTGGAGAGAGCCCAGGCTGTGTTAAAGTATTTGTATTGTGGGCATGGGATGAACGAAAGGCCGCCGAAGACTGTAGAGTGGGGGTGGTTGAGTTTGTATGATACTGGTACTTTGAGAGGGTCACTGCGAGGACCTCACACAGTAGGGAAATAGGCAAGTAGGCCACTGTGGTCCTGTGACTTGTGGAGCAGGAGGCAGGTGGCCACCAGCAGAGGTGTGCTGCCACAGTGATTACTGGCTATGGGCCTGAAGGAGGGGAAAGTATCAAGGATAATTTCCGTTTTGTCTTGCTCAGAAGCATAGAAATGTTCTCTATTAAGACACGGACACAGGAAGTGGGGGCAGCGTCTGTCTGTGTATTAGTGGACATAAAGCTCCACTGCGGTGGCTGAGACAGTGCTGTGTGTGCAACTCATGACACGAAAGTTAGGGCAGTGTGGTGCCTGTCTCCCAGGCCAGCCAGACAACTTAGGCAGGACACAGCACTTTCAGCTTTCTGGTTTACCTGCTCGGTGTGTAGACTTCCGCATTTTTGTTCATCTCCTTTTGACTTCTGATGGCTGCTGTGGTCCTTCTTCACACCTGAATTCCAGGTAGAAAGTTGGAGTTAGGACCAAGGGAGGTGTGGTGTATCCTGAAAAATATTTCCTCAGCTACTGGGAGACTTTGCCTGCATCGCATTGCTCTGAACTAAGTTGTACACGGGGCTGAGAAACACAGTAGTTTTGTTTCCGGCCTCCCTGTCCAGGTAGAGGAAGGCTGAAGAGAGGCCTTGTGCGCAGCCAGCCGTAGTTACTCAGAGTTAGAGATGCTGTGGCAGCCAAGCAGAGATGTCAGGTGGCATTGTTAGGGATATTGACAAAGGGCCCCTCCTCTGACTTCTCTTCCTCCTTAGGGTCAATTTGGTGACAGTTTTAAAATAAGGCAGTTAAAACACAGATCCTGTGTTCTCTACTCCTTAAAGCAAGGGGAGAGCAGCAGAGCTTGGGCTGGGAAATCTGGTCACCTGAAAGGATGATGTCTTAGTCCTAGCTACCAGGTGATGAAGGGGACTTTTAACAGTTGTGTGAGGGGTGTCTTGAGTGAAGAGAGCAGGGCATAGGTTTCCCAACCTCATGACCACTGGGCCAGTCTCTGTGACAGTGGGAGACCCTGTTCCATTGGCTCCTGGCCACATACCACTAGGGATGCGCCGTAAACTTTAATGCACTGGTTATATGGTGGTAATAATGTTCTTGCTCCGTGGGCTGAATCACATTTTTCTCTCTCTACTTCTCCTTAGAAAGGAGAACCAGGGTGGTGCCATTGCAAAGGAGAATGTCATGCTTAGGTGACAAATGAGTGGAGACTTGAGGGAGGGTACCGGAGGATCCCAAGGAGAGCAACTGAGACAGTGTTGAGAACAGGAGCAGAGTACCAAGTGTTAAGCAGTTTGGCACAGGGCTAACAGAAGAGATAACCTATAAATCAGGGGAGAAACTGAGTATTAACATCACAGTCTTCCATTTAAAAAGTTTTAAGAACATTATGCAAATGATACACGCTTCAAACGTAATCCTATGCAATCCTCAAAAAGCTTTCATATTCTAGGAAACAAAGAGTGACCTTAGAAGAAAAATATAAGAAAAGCTAAACACAGTGGCAGGGAAAGTCCTGTGGATGAATAACAGGTAAGGTGCGGTGAGTGAAGACACACACTTTGCAGCCTTTGCAATTTGGCTTCTCTCACATCAGCAGCTCTGTGAGCTTGGCTAACTTACTCAACCTCTCTGGGCTTCCAATGGGGAGCTGTATAGCACCTACTTCTTGGGTGCACTGAAGTGTCTCTAAATGAGTTATGAGTAACACGGAGTGACATGTATAAGAAGAGGGTGTGTAAAATTTGCTCTGTCAGCCATTACTGTCATTGGAAGGAGACTGAACGGTAAAACAGATCAGATACTGGAAGCCAGAACAGGAAGATTCTAGGGTTGGGAAGGACAGGTCAGTGAGGGGCTGGGGAGATTTCACGTAGTGAGCTGGAACTGTTAAAAAAATGAATAGTGCCAAATGTTCGTGATAGATTTGATAAAATACAGCCAAGTTTTTTTATTTTGTAAGGCTACCACATTTCCTCCCTCCCTCCTGCCTCCCTGGACCAAACCCAAAGCCTCACTGAGCACCGAGCAGGGCCCCCACCCGTAGCCCTTCGTCTTCATCTACATTGCTGGCTTTTCTTCTTCACCCTTCGGCCCACTCTTCTGTGCCCAGGCCATCGTATCATTCCTATTATGTGAGTCAGCGAGGCCAGTGTGACCCCTGTCTCTAGGGCTGCCCGCCCTCCTGCCATTGCCTCAGAACCGGCAGCAAGTACCCCCCTCCCAGCGGTCTGGGTCTCAAGCCAGAGCACCCAGCTCTTGTCAGCCTTTCCCTGCAGGTTAAATACGGGGCTCCCCACCTGGGCCCGCCTCCGCCCTTCCCCAGCGCCCTTTCTGTTTGCTTCTTGAGCCTGTGCTTGCTGCTGTGTGAGGCAGTGCAGGAAACAGGAGCCAGGAGCCTCCGTCTGTGTTTTCACGGAGCCTGCAGGGTGCTGGGGAAAGAAAGCTGAGCTGAGCGCTGCAGAGTAAATCTGTAGTCACAACTGTGAAGGGCATTTTGAAGGAAAGTACTGGTTGATGAAGATGTGTCATGGGTGGCTCCCGTTCCTGCTGCCACCTTTGAGCCCTGCCCCCTGCAACCTGGCCCTCCTTGCTAAGGTGACTTCTAGGAGCCCTCTGTGTCAGTCAGGGTGGATGGGGTGTGGGTAAACAGGAACCTGACTCACGCTCATGTGCGAGGAGATCTGGAAGCAGGCAGGATGGGCTTACTGAGTCCTTGTTTCCTGGTAAGGTGACTTCTCTGAAATGACAACCTAGTCATCATCCAAGGGGGGAAGGGAAGGGCAGAGAGAGGCATCCTGTCCTCAGCTGCCTTTCTTTGTGTATCCAGGAGCATGTTTCCATGTCTCATTGTTGGTGTCAGTCAGCACCAGCACCTAAAGAGGATTAGCCAGTAGGAACCTGACAGTCCTACCAGCCTGTCACATGCTTGCTTAATACCCAGGGCCCGAGGAGGGGCTTAGCTGCCCCAGCATTTGCAGCCTAACTGACCTGGCTTCTACTGTCTGTGCAAGAAGGAATGATGGCCACAGGATCGATGGCCAGCAGCGTCTGCCCAGTGACATGTCTGTGGGACCTCTCAAGGCCCTCTTTTTCTTCCGTCTGCTGCTGCTGACATGTCCCTGCATCACATGTGGAGCATGACTTGCCCTGTCCTGACAGATTCTCGCTGAAGCTGACCCGATGCAGAGCCAAGTGCAAGAATTTCTCAGGGAGGTCTGGGGATTGTCCACTGGGAAGTGGGGAGTGATACCCGGGTGGCACTCAGACCAGCTGCCAAGCCGGTGATGGAGACTTACACCTCTGTGGAAACCGGAAATGTGTGCAAAGTGCATGTCTTACAATTCCTTGGTGAAGAGACAAAGGAGCCCAAGTCTCCCTACCCTAGCTCCCACTGGCCGTCAGTGGAAGGCCATCCATGGTCTGTGAGTTCTCCAGCACTGGTGGCCTGTGGATGCGGGCTTTGGAAAGAGCCATCAAGCTGGGGGACACAGGCGGTCACCAGCAGAGGTCAAAGGAAGCACATGGAGATGGGGGCACCGACAGCATTTAGCACACGGCCCACCTCCAGTGTGCGAGGGCCCTTCTCTGATGTGGACCGAGGTGCTTTGGTGGGTTGATCCCGACTCAGATGTCCACCAAAAACTGTGTGACTCTCCAGGTAAGAGCTGATCTGACTCGGACAATTGAGTGGCACGGCACCCTGCCTGGCACTGCATATAAATAATCACACTGTATATAAATAACTTTCCCACATGCATTGTGACGGTGTCACATGGAGGATTAGAATAGCTTCTTTCATCCCACAACATTTAGGCCTGAAGACGTCATCCTGCTGAATCTGTAACTTCAACCTGACTCTTCCGGTTTAGTGAGTCAAGTGGACCAGCTTTCGTAACAGTGTTGATTTACAGTGCACTGACAGAAGCGGGCTGTGGCAGGTCTCTCTTAATTTGATTAGAGTCACCAACTCAATGGGAAAAATCCAGTACTCCAGATTCTAGAACCCAAACCACAGCTTAGATGTACAGATTTCCTTCTGTGTCTTTTGAATCTAAATGAAAAGAAGCATGACAATTTTAAAGTCTTTATATAGAGCATAAGCTGTTTTTATAAATGTGGAATAATTCATTGAAGATGTAAGTAATGGTGAGGAGGTATCCTGAAAAAACCTTGTTTTTGATGTAATCCAGTCAGATGGGTTATTTTTTCCCCTCTGGCACCCCCCCCCCAGTACATTTTTGACAAAGTGAATTTCCATATGTTTCCTCTACATGAGTCACATTCACAGAAATCATTCAGATTATCTGTGAATACTTTTCCTTCATTTGTGGCTTGAAGGTGGGTGTCTGTGGGGAGTGGAGGGATGACGAGCTGTGTTCTCCAAACCCCAAACCCTTCCACTGCCTTTCGTTGTATGTGTTCTCTACACTCCAGCTCTGTGCTACACCGGAGGGAAATGGCCACAGTAAATTGCAGATTATTTGATTTCAGCCCACTTTAAGGGTCCTTAGAGAGCCTGCACTGTGACTTCTCCAGGGGCAGTGATGCATTTTGTCATGAAGAGTGCCGGGTGAGAGGTTTCAAATCACACAGTAGATGCAGTCCTCTCCTTAATGCCATCTGTGTTGCCGGCCCAGTGGAGTGTGAGTGCAGCTACCAGAGCTGAGTTGCTCAAGAAACAGGGAACCACCTAGAGGCTGTCTTACCAAGGTGAGTACACGCTGGCGCTGTGTCACACACCATCAGCCTAAGGAACAGCATTGTTTTTTTAGTTTGCCCGTGGTACCTTATACTGGCAACCCGAAATCTACACAAATCTGAATATAAATGTGACAAGAGTCAGGTGCTGGGCCTGCAGCTCAGCGGTGTCTCCCAAGCACAAGACCCTGGGTTCAACTCCCAAGTACCAAAAACCAAAGCAAACAGAAATGATCATCACCAAAATGAGAAAATGCCCTTAATCTGCGCTAGCAAAGGAGATCCCCTGTGCTGACCGGCTTTGCTGGTGTATGTGATTTCACCTGTCAGTCAAAGGCTGTCTCTATGAGTGGGCACATATGGAGCACTCGCATCCGAATGGCTCGGATATGGTGCATTTATTATTGGCTGGTGCTTTCAAATGAGTGGGTGGGAACATCTCATTGATTCTTTGCTACTTGGGTTCCGCCATCCCTCTGTGCTCACGGAGAAGTCCCACTCAGTTCATTTCCACACAGCTCCCAGGCACCAAGGCTGCAGTGATGCTGGCAGGACCAGCTAGCCAGACTGTCTGCGGTGCTGAAGGACTGTGAGGCTCTCACAGAAGCCCGCAGCTTCATGGCACTGAATATTGGCTCTGTCTAAAGGGACAGAGGGAGAAGGAAAGGGAAAGAAGGCGGGGTGGGGGAAGGAAAGATCTATAATAGATCATTTCGAGCAGGAAATGGGACAGGAACATTAACTGAGGTGGAAGAAAGTGACTTTCTTTCCCTTTTGTGTTTATGAACGTTGCTTTGCTGGATACACTCCATGTTTTGGGAGTGTGGTACGCCCAACCTCAGGCCTTTCAGTGTTGCTAACCTGGATGAATCTGAAATCCTTCTGTGCAGACGAGGGGCCTGCTATCTCATCCTGGCCGTCTGCTTTCTGCTTGAGCAAGCATCCATGGTGGCTCGAGCGGGGACTCGTGGTCTGCTCTGTCTTCTCCTTTCTGTTTCTGTCTCTCTCTCTCTGTGGCCCCTCTATCTCTCTCTCTGTCCCTCTCCCTCTCCCTCTCTGTCACTTGCTGGTAGGATGGCTTCTAAAGCATCCAAACAGGCAGCCCCCCGTGAGGCTGACTCATTTCATAGGCCAGGTATGTGGACACTGATTGTCATCTGTGTAAACAACGGAGCCAGAAAGTACATATTTTATTAAAAATGCATTTATTAGATAGACTACCTGTTTCTAAGGCATCTTTAAAATGACTTACAATAAAAGAAAAATAAGTAATTGGACTCATTTAAGAAAGATGAAAAGTTAAAGCTTTTGCCAAGCATAAAATGATAAACCTAGGCTAATAATAGCTATTACAGTTTAACACTAATTTTAGTAGTGAGTTCCCAGGCAATCACAATTTAAAAATGTAGGGAGGGATTTAACTTGGATACCTAAAAGAATACACATGAGTTCATCTAAAGGTGAGTTTTCTCCTCTTAATGGAAACTTATTTCAAAGATCCTGCATGAAGGCAAGGACTAACTAATGAGTGCTTTTAGTGGTGATATTTTTTAAATTGTAGAAATGTTCTTCATGTGTCTATTTCTTATAGTGTGAAAAGGAGCTGGCTGGTTCATGCAGGAGACTTAAAATAATCTTTAGCTTTTGAGTTTTTCTCCATCTGAGCCGCATCTTACCCATGCCAGAAGCATGGACATGAGCTTTCTGGCAGGAAGTTAGAGCACTGGCCCACCTCCTCTTTGGCTGAGCTGGTTTGTGTCCCGGGCTCTAAGAGGACTGGCCCTGCAGCACACACTGCTGTGGTTCTGGGCTCCTAGGTGCTGACTGCATTAGGAATTCTTGAAATTCCTTTCTTTGTTCATTTGTGGAGGGACTTGGTATACGGATAAGTGGACCTTTTAGAGCTTAGGTCTGTCTCGAAAAATCTTGGCCTGTGTTTTGGAAAGCCCTGGGAGCTTGCTAGATACCTTCTCTGTCCTGCTAAGAATGCGGGCTTCTTCCATGATGTGTGCTGACACTGAACTCTTGGGAGATGCTGCTCTTGGGAGATGAGAACCAAGCTTTTGGAGACATCCTGGGAATCAGTCCCTTACCTGCACTTGTCCCTTACCTGCCTTTCATTTCAGCGGTCAGTGCCACAGCCAATTTCGGTAATCAATCTTCAGTGTTTGACAAAAACACTCACCATCATTAACATTTGCAGTATTTTATTTCTCAAATTCTGCTTAGTTCAATGACATCACAGATGAGTAATACTGTGTCCCTCATCTTCAAAGGCTGACAAATAAGTTGATGAAAGCAGCAAATTGAGCCTGGCTTGGGGCCATTCATGTAGCGGGCATAGGACCCAGATGCCAAATGTCAAATATCATTTAAGACCAGCAGAGCGCTGAAGCAACAGAACAGCTTCACTGGGTAGGAATGCTGTTTCGGTTAATAGAGAACTCAAGAAGGAAAAGATAGCAGGGAGAAAGACACAGGAGGAGCATTTAATAACCTTCAGAACATATGGAAATTAATGATATTCAGAGTTTGCCGAATACTGAGATTTTTCAGCTTAAAATAATCTTCCTGCTGATGCACAGTTACTGGAGGGTTCCCAAAATGCCACAGAGAAAATTAGATGCAAGCAAAAAAAAAAGCCAAGCTCTGAGATACAAGGCCTGTGGTGGAAATAAAGTGCAATCATTTGTGAAGAACTGAAGATACAGTGTGTTCCAGCCCCACTTTTCTCTTCAGCCACCCTAATAGGTTGGGACAACATTGTTTCTCATACTTTATTGTAAAGAGGAGTTTTACTAATTTTTCCTCCTTGTCTTTGAAGGTGCTTTACATCTTCAAGATCATTTCATGCATATATCTGACAAAGGCCTGGTAGGCAGAATGGCTTCTGTCTGGAGAATCACGGCTGGGGCTGAGGCTCAGGGTACAATGCTGCCCAGCATATGTGAGGCTCTGATTTGCTCCCCAGCACCCCACCCCTCCCTCAGAATAAGAGGCATCAGGGATCCCAGAGCCCCAGTATGGGGACTCTCTTTGGGTACCAGAGCAGAATGAGGCTTGCTAGACTTGCAACTCTGATGAGAACTGCCACCCTCAGGAACACGCGTGGCACAGATGGCTGAGGAAAAGAGCGCTGGAAGCCTGCATCTGACCATATTACCCATTCATCGTCACCTCTTTCTGCTTTAACTGGGATTCAAATTGGGTAAAAGAGTTCAGTGTAATACCAAACCCCAGGGGTGGGATTTTTCCAGTGACAAAGATCTCCAGTTAAAAAACAGAACGATGTCCCTAAGGTCTGGGCGGATGCACTCCACGATGAATATCTGATTCTTCTCTGCCCGTTTACTATAATTGAATCAGAGCCTCAGAGCCCTTGAACCCTATCTCCCATTTAACCCCAGACCTCACTGCAAGCATTGTGCTTTCTGCAGACAGGACTGGACAAAACGCTTAGCAGATGTGGGACTCAGAGTGACAGGCCCTCTTCAAAGAGCTCTGAGGCTTGCAAAAATCACAGGCGCATGGAGAGGGTCGCCAGTCAATTTCTGAATTATTAACACACGATTAATATTTAAAGGAAGATAATGATAGGCCATGAGGCAATGAATTACCTAGGCCTATAAAGTACAAAGTGGAAAAGAAAGATTAAGTGCAGTGGGTAAAACTACCAGGCTGCTAAGGCAGGTAGGCATGAAATACCAGTCATAAAACTTTATTTTTCTGAGATCAAATCACAGCTGACTCCCAGGCCCCATTCTACGCTGCTGGAGCAAAATGGAATCCCAAGCACAGCTAGCAGTTATTTCTTACCCTCTTCCAGAACCACTTGAGCTCTGTACTGAAACGGGGACAGAACTGTTTCTCCCTTCTAGGACGCTGGGCTCCAGGCTGCACTGGGGCCTGCATGCCAGGAATCCAATTCTGAAGTAGGCTTGGGGACAGGAAAATGTTTTGCCCGAGGCTCGATTTCTTTGTTGCCATTTGTCCCTTACCTTCCTTTGAAGGCACAGGGGCATCCAGCAGTAGGGGGAACCCCAGTACCGCCCTTCCACAAGCCCAAGACCCTCTCACGTCCCTTCAGTGGTCTTCTTTTCTTGTAAAAGCATCACCTTCTCTTGCATTCCTGCCTCAGCCCTCAACTGCCTCCTTCCACCTCCAAAGAAATTAAGCTCTCACAAAAGAGAGAAGGAAAGAAAGAAAAAAGGAAAGAAAGATAGAGAGAGAGAGAGAGAGAGAGAGAGAGGGAGAGAGGGAGAGAGAAGGAGGGAGAGAGGTTTTGTTCCAGAAGATTCACACTTTTCTATCCAGCAATACCAGTTTCCTCAGAGGCAGGAACACTGAAGCCAAGCTCCCAGCATGGAAGTGGAGGTAGAAATGGGGACAGGTGAACAGACATTGCAAGAAAACTGCAAATTCTCACTAACTAATCCTTCTATCCCATTTGCCCTCCAGGAAACTTTTAGGAGAAATGAGAAGAGCATGGAGCTGCCGATGAAGCATGAGGTTAGTGATGATCACACGCAGTGTCATGGGGAGATGGACAGCTATGGTTTCAGCTCTCCTCTGGGGAAGACTCTTCCCACTGAGTTTGTGCCTGGCACTCAGGACAAGGCACGCAGCTGCAGTCTCCCGGGGATGTTGTTCTGAGGAGAGTTTCGGAAAGACCATGTGGTTATGACAGTCCAAGTACGAAAAAGCTACCTAACCAAGCCCCTAAGTGAAGAATGACCTCTGTCTTCCTCCTGCTTATGAAATTCTCCCTGACTTTGAGGGATTGTGTGTGTATGTCCTTTATCAAAAGTGCAAATAAATAATTCTTATAATTACACATTTCAGGGTCGCCTCCCTACTATGGCTGAGTGCTAGGACCAATTCTACATTGGTCTGTCTTACCTCGCTGTAATCCCAGCATCTAGCACAGAGTCTGGTACTCACTTTGTTTATGAAGAATAACCCAGGCAGAAGCACAGGTCTTTTTGGGCTGTCTCTGGCACGCAGGTCGGGGACATCTGGTTGTCGTCGGGCTGCCCAGAGTGGCGTGTGCTTGTGTCCTCGGCAGGGCAGCTCCCAGTGCAGACCTGCAAGGCTCTAGGCCTCCCCAGGTCTTTAGGGGAGAAGGTGACTGCGTTCTCCACCCTCCCCAACAGGAGCGCTGAGCTTCTCCTTAGTAGGGACCTGGCAGGGCACTGAGGGACAACTGCTTTGTTTAGGGGCCACCTTTACCCCGCCTTCCCTTGCCAGCGATGCTCTATGCGCACCTCCCCGCTGGAAGCAGTCAGACCCTTCTGCTCCCAGAACACGGCGGGCACGTCTGAGAGAGAAGTACTTGGCTGAGCTGTGTCAAATGTGCCAGTGCCCGAAGGATCAGGCCGAGACGCAGGCAGTTCAGGACAGGACGCCCTGCCCCTCCGCAGCTGCCCCTCCCAAGGCCCGCAGGCGGGGAGAGGCCCCGTCGCCGGCAGGGGCGCAGCGAGCCGGGCCCGCCCGGGGTCACCTCGGCTCTCTCACCGCGGGACCCGAGTCCTCCTATCTTCGCTGCGAACCTGCAGCTTGCAGCTCGCAGGGCGACTCCGGGGAGATGGCCAAAGCGCTGTCTTCTGCCTTCAGCCAAACGCAGCTCAGAGCTCAGCCGTCCCAGCCCGGCCAGGGACCCGGGCCTTCCCTTTTCTTCCTGAAAGCTCAGCTGGTTCTGCAGAGCGTTCTCCAGGAAGAGCTCTGCCCTCCTTTACCGCGAAACACTCCATGGCTCTCTTAACCCTACTCCCCTGAGCAATTTGCAACTCACCAAGAACTCATGAAAATTAAACTTCTCAGGCAGAAGTTAATTAAGATTCGCCTCTAGTACCAAAGACGATATCTGAAGATATTAGACAGTGACTTACAGTTGTATTTTTGGTCTACCTACATCTGTATGAACACGCCATGTTTTTAATTAGATTATTATTGCTAGTCATTAGATTACATGTAATGCTTTAATGGGAAAACACTGTAGATAATACCCGATTGTCGACTAGTCTGGTGTTTCCTAAAGGGTGTACTTACTGACGGAGTAAATGTGAAGTCCATAGCACCAGTCGGATATGTGAAACAACAATTTGCCAGAATCACTTAGTGGACTGCTGCTATCTGTCTGTGTCCCTCTAAAGTTCCTAGGTTGAACCCTGTCTCCAAGGTGAGCAGGCAGGGGCTTTCAAAGATGACTCAGTCACCACCGAGCTCACAGCTCATGTGGGTTAGTGTCCTCACAAAGGCTGCCTGTGGAAGCAGTTTCCCTCCTTTTGCCTCTCCTCCGTGCCAGGACATGGGGACAAGCCACCTCAGAGGCTTAGCAGGCTGCAGGCTGCCGGGGCTGGAGCTTGGGCTGCCAAGCCTCTGCAACCCCGAGCAGGGAACGCACAGATCCTGGCACGGATGAAGGAAGGTAAGAATCCTAACACACTATTGGTGAGAATGTAAATCAGTACAGCCAGTATGGAGATCAGTATGGAAATCTCTAAAAAATTCAAAATAGAACCATCTTATGATCCAGCAAGCCCACTACTAGCTATTTATCTAAATGAAATCAGTATGTTGAAGAGACAGCGACAGTCTCATG
>PVJX010031204.1:0-21380 GCA_004027295.1 Dolichotis patagonum
AGAACTTTGATTTTTAATTACAGTTTATAGTGAAAGAAATGAGACTTAGCAGGAAGCCATCACAGGTGCCCCCTGGAAATACAAAGTATAAATTAGGAATAAACCTAAAGATTGCCGTTACTCTTTTGTGTGGATGGCCAGATAAGAGGAAGGAAAGGGCAGCAAAGATGTAATTGGGTTTTCTTGACAACACATCTGTTTCAATTCTAGGCTCAGGCACCAGAACAAATGGTAGCCTTATATGAAGAGGAACAGTATCCAGTCTATATGCCATTAGTAGACATGGGACTTGCAGACAGGGATGAATGATGTAAGTATATTCTTGTCCACTCTGCTGGTCAGCACAAAGCACAGGACTGTCCTGTGAGTGCCTGTGAATGTTCTTAACTTCTCCAAGGAATGGCAACAAAGCTCTACAAGAATCTCCCAGATTTTTTAAAGACCGTTCTCACTGCTTGAGCAACCAGTATCAAAGAAAATGCTCAAAATGGCTTTTGTGACTATTCTAGTACCAAATGGGGAAAGGAAGATGGGGAGGGCACTATGAGTAGTTTAGGTACGTGAATATGTTGTATGCAGTAGAACTCCTTGACAATCAGCAGTGTAATAACAGTTACTAAATTACCAGAGAAATGAAGTATGTCATGTTGATCTATGCAGTTCTAACCAGTGACTCAGCAGTTAGGGAACAATAAGCAAAGTAATGCTTCCTCAGTAGCATGTTGTTTTCCAGGTATATCGAGCACAGCATCTGTAGCGGCCCCGAAGAAACTACGCTGCATTCAGACCCTTTTGGACTGTGTACAGTGGTGCTGTTCTTTCCCACCCTAATCCTTGTATGTTGAACTGTTAAAAGAGTTGTGAGAAATATCAGAATAGTAATAAATACTTGCTTTCAAACACTTTTATTTTGCTGTATTTTCAAAATGAAATGGGTGAGGCACTTTTTGTTTTTAGGGTACTGGGGATTGAACCAGGCTCTCTCACACTCAACTGTGTGCCCAGCTTTTTAATTTTTGAGTTGGGTTCAAATTTGCAATCCTCCCTCAGCCTCCCAGAGCACTTTGGAGTACAGACGTGTTACCAGGCCCAGCTTAACTCATAACTAATGATTTGGCTTAAGAAATGATGTTTCGTGAATTTCCCAGAGAAATGTAAAAGACATCTGCCCCCATGTGGGGGCAACAGCCTAGACGTGACTGACAAGTCCAGCTTGGTGTCAGTGAGTTTATTAGGGTTCCTGACAAAGCAGTGAGTGACTTGCACCACCAAAGTCACTAATCCCCCTGCACCAAACTACTGTCAAAGAGCATTAAGATGGCAAAACTAGGGTCAAAAGCATTTGGGATCCTTGGGAAGAGCTGCTCTCAGCCCATCCTTCCTGGGAAACTCAGCTGACCTCAGGCAACTCTGTCTAGCCACAGTGAGGGGTGACCTTGTGTCACAGCTGGTGGGGCCGCCATGACACTGATTTGCTCAGTTGAGGTTTGGTGGACAGTTCTCAGCAGACAGCAGCCACACAGGTCCTGTGGGGTTCTGTCCCATGGTGCTATGCTCCCTGCCTACCAGAGACAATTATGCTCACACAGGGCTGTAGGCTTACTACCTAGGAACATTTCCACATGGGACACCTAATGTTCCTGTGTTTAACTGTGTGAGGGGTTTTGATTTGCACTTTTTTATCTGTGTTGGTGTGATAGCTCTTCACTGCTATATGATGTTACTTATGCAGGTACGTTTTTTTTCTCAATTACCAATATTCCGCATGTCCTTTATATAGATGTGACTTTTCTGTGTATATGTATTTATGTATACACACTTGTGCATGTCCCTGTTCATGGGTTACTTTCTACATAGTTAGCAGTTCATCAGTTATCAGCATGTGGTGTAACCAGACCAGTGTCAAACTAGTGCCAGATTCTGACACCAGTATAAGTGACTTCACTGTTTTAATCAAGTGTATACAGGCTGGGGATTTAGCTCAGTAGCTCAAGCACTTGCCTGGTAAGTGCAAGGTTGTGAGTTCAATCCCCGGTCCAAAAAAAAATTTTTGAGTATATAAAGGTTTTTAGTACTGGTGAATGGTCTGTCATTCTGCTCATTTATATCCTTTGTCTATTAAATTCTATGCAGTTTTATTTGTAGGACTTATTTATATATTCTGGATAGCAAACTTGTCGCAGGTATCTTTTCCTAATCTATAGCACATCAATTTTTGGAATATATTTTGATTTATCCAGTTATCACTTTTTGTACTGGGGATCAAACTCAACCCTTTGTGCTTGCCAGGCAGGTGCTGTGCTGCTGAGCTATATCCCCAGCCCTCTCACTTTTAAGTTTTACTTTGTGTCTTATTTAAAAATCTTTCCCTATCCTGAAGTACAATATATGTAACTCCTTACTGTCTTTGAAAAGTATGTTTTATTTTTTCATACTCAGCTCTTAAATCACATGGAATTGATAGCTTGTTAATTGAGCCTCTATCAGTTGTTTCCCTGATGATGAAGTTTACAGTATTGCCCTTCCTGCCGAGACTCCTCACTTCCATCAGCCAGGAGCCTTAGTTGTGGTACCATCAATGTACTAGCGGACTGCTAGTTAGCCCCGGCTAGCTACTGCTCATGCCTGATCTGATTCTGCAACAAGTGACATGATCAGCCTTGGTATAACTTTTCTCCTAGGATTATTACCTACTAATACTCATAACACTGTTAGAACTCTTTGTATTCGTTCATTTCAGTAACACTTGGGGGCCCCAAGAGAGATTTTCAAGGGTGAGATCCCAAGGTTAAAGAACACACATGTGCAAGACAACAGCAGGGAGCAGAGCAGCGAACAAGGGTGAGAGCCACCTGTGGAATTACTGTGTAATTCTTACACAGGTTACCTCCTGTTTATAGCCTTCCATAGTCTGTAACCAGCATCACCTGTGCTGAGTCATGGTTACACACCTGTATCCCACTGTGTGCCTGCGCTAGCCAAGTAAGGTCCTGGCCTCAGGTGTCCTTGGTTGCCCCTGAGCTTTGAAGTGGTCTGCATTCCCCAGAGCCCCATAGCAGACTAATATATCAACTGAACACAGTACTATTTTGGCTGGAGATAGTGTCTTGCTCCTTGCATTGCAAGTGCACATTCAGTGGCTAAGGGGCCTATAGGATGTCTTAGACACTCCTTGGTTTTCATAACAATCTCCAACCAGAAACACAGTATTTTAAAATAAAAATAATGCATTCCTTAATCCAACTGTGGAGAAACAGGAGAGATGAATTATAAATGAATGCCATCCTTGTATATTTGAAGAATATAAAACATGACGCTCTCCTAGTCAGCTTTTATTTTAGAATTCATCTTTACCATTTAGACACACAGAGCAATTAAGCATCCACAGGAAGTGTACATGCTTTAAACAAGAAGATCAAGCAGTGTGACTTCACAATCATCACTGGAGCATTACAGTTCTGTGTCCATGAGGACATTACCATCTTTGTCTTTAACTCTTACTCGACCAGATGTGTACTTTGTCTCTTGATGACCATTTGCATACACAGTTTTAATGGTGCCATCTGGATATTCTCGTCTCTTGAACTGTGCAGTATGAAGTTCTCTTTGGCCATTATTAAATTCTATGATTTTCTCACCATCACTGTAAAATTTAAAATAGAATTTAATTTCTTAAAAACATGAAGTATGCCAGGTGTGGTGGCACACACCTGTAATCCCAGCACTCAAGAGGCTGAGGCAAGAAGATCACCGTGAGTTTGAGGCCAGTCTGGGATGTAAGCAAGTTCAAAGCCAGTATGCACTACATAGGGAGACATATGAAGTAGGGCTGAACGGTACAGTGCTTGCCTATCATATGTTAGACTCTGGGTTCAGTCCCTAGCACTGGAGAGGAAAATGTTTTGAAAGTAGGCTTTGGATTCTGACGCTTATCTCATGGTCCATTTCCCTCTACAAATGCAAATTCTTTGTACAGTATTTGTGCGTTAGTTTAACAGCCCACTTATCAGATTAGCATTTACACATACCCAAGAAAAGCTTTTTAAAAATAAATTCACCAGGGACTGGGGATTTAGCTTAGCAGCGTAAGTGCCTGCCCAGCAGATGCCAGGTCACGAGTTTGATCCCTGGTACCAAAATTAATCAATTAATTTACACTTCAAATGATGGTGATAAGAAAACAAATACACGCATGATAGTGCACACCTTTAAATACTGGTCCTCTGGGAAGGCTAAATCAGGAGGATCCTAAATCTATAGCCCAAGCTTGTTAGTGAGACCTTGTCTCAAAATAATTTTTTAAAAATTTTTTATTCATGTTTGTAGTAGTTGATGACTACACTCCTTGTGGAGAGTTGATATGTGTACCTAACACACCCCTAATTCTTTTTGTCATCCTTTCCTTGCCTCATCCATCTCTTGGTCACCCTCCTTTTTGCAAAAGGGGTGTGTGTGTGTGTGTGTGTGTGTGTGTAAGCAAACATGGTTTTTTTGTTTTGCTTTTTTGAGACAGGGTCTTGCTGAAGCACTCCAGTCCAGGCTGGCCTCACACTCACACCACTCCTCCAACCTCAGCCTCCCAAGTGCTAGGGTTACAGACGTGCATCACCATGCCCAGCTTCTTGTATCTTTTATTTTGCTCTTTGTTTATATTCACCTACTATATTCAACATAAAAAATGTCTGTATTATCTGAATTTAATAGTTTTACCTTTTTTATTCTTGCTACTATGATGTTACTTGTATTCAGATGAATGGTACTAAACTGTCACAGTCCAGGAAAGGGGCAGGGAAAACTAAATCCACTAGATTTGACAAAGCTTAATTAAAAGGACGGGGATAAAAAGTTTTGTTATCATTAGCACGGATTGTACAGCCAGGGGCATGCAAATTTAACAAATGTAAGCCAGGGGTTATTTCCCACATCTATAATCCCAGCACTCTGAAAAGCTAGGGCAAGAGGATCGCCAGTACAAGCCCAGCCTGGGTAACTGAGTAACTCAGTGAGACCATGTCTCAAACCACAAACAAGAGCTGGGCATGCAACTCAGTGCAAAGACCCCCAGGTTCAATGCCCAGTGCCAACCAAACTAAATAGATAAGGGCTGCCTGCCTTGTTTCTGTCTTATTCACTGTTTTAAAATTTACCCCCCCAAAATAACAAAAAAATAAAATTTGCCCAAACTTACTGCTGAACAAATACTTGCCATTCCCACCCCCTTTCCCAGAATGCTGTGCAGACCCCCTTTGAATCCCTAGGCTAAACTGCGCAGACCCCCTTTGAATCTCCAGGCTAAATACTGACTCCACTATCTCACAAGTTCTAACTTCACGCTATTAAACGTGTTTCTCTTGCTCTCAGTCTTTGTTCACTTCTGAACTCAACTAAAATTGAGTGATTTGTACACAAATATTTAAATTTTTAACCATTCAGTTGAAAACAAAGCTGAACCACAGACACTGGAGAATCATGAAGCAGACAGAGTAGATCCCATACCGTTGCACTCTGACAACTGTGCCATCTGGGAAGATGCTTTCTTCTTGGCCATCAGCAAACAAGTTTTTAATGGTCTGATCAGGAAATGTGATTTCTTTTCTTCCATCTGGGAAATGTTTTTCTATTTAAAAAAGGTCACTGTAAATACTTTTAAAGGAAGGGAAGAATGTACCAAGGGAGGCAGAGTAAGTGTGTACCTATTTGTCCACTTGAGAAGTGTAGAACTTCAAGTCCTTCAGGGTGTGTGGTGTGGGTGGTCTGGGCCGCAGCATAATAGTAGATCTGTAAAGACACGAGTCAGGACTTGGCTTTCCCTACAAGGGCTTCAGAGGGGCAGTGCCCTGGGGAACATACCACTCTGCCGTCGGGCATGACCTGCTTCACATCACCGTTGAAGAAATTGACAGTGATGCTCTTCCCATCTGCGCTCACTTCTTTCTGAGTTCCATTAGGAAACAATATAACCTGGTACCCATTCTTATAAATCTTTTCCACCTACGAAAGATAACCATTATCAGTGCATTAAGAGGTCTTCCTGAAATCACATGACTATGGTAAGCCAAATCCTAAATGGTTCCTTTAATTTTCTCACAATAAAAAGGAAAACATTCTCTCAAAAGGAGAGATGATTTTTAATTCCATTAGGGGTTGCAAACTGGTGATTTTTTAAATTTGCTTATTCCTTTCCCCTTTATTGGCTGAATTCATCTGAAACAGAAAACCTTTCCTTTTCAGTGATTTGTTACCACATAGGCCACTTGGGGAATGCCTAACTGCTTCCTTTCACCTCTCTTCTCCACCCTGTCCTCCACAGGCCCGTCATTTGTATTACAGTGAGTAGATGAAGGCACCTGGAGAGCAGAGCCTCCATGAATCTCAGGAACAAAGCTCTCCTGGCCTCCTCCTGACAAACCCTGATTGTGTCCCTTCCTGCCTTCCCTTTCAGCTGGAAAGCCACAATCCTAAGTGGACTGCAGATGGAAGGCAAGAAAGCCTTACAGAAAAGGGTTAGAAGCAGCTATGCAGGCTTTTTAAAAACTTTGTTCACCACAAGAGCCCAGTTAAACAGTGGCACTGTATTCCATTTGTTACATCAGTAAACTAGAAATGGTCAGTAAATGACTGATAGAACAAAGGGTTCACACCCCACGGTCCTGACAACTGACGTTATTCAAGGTCTTCTCTGAGACTGGGATGGCAGTGGGCTACTCAGGTTAGCAGGGATGCAAACGGATCTTCACTGGCAGCCATGGGAAAGTACAGAACACACAACTCTGTAAAGTGCACAATACTCGAGAGGAACTGTTAACTGGATCAATGTACATTCTACACTATACTTTTTACTTTAAAATAAATTCTTATTAAAATATAAATATATAAATAATTTTAAAATACATTCTTATTAAGAAAAATTCTGCAGGGGCCGGGGGTTTAGCTCAGTTGCGTAAGTGCCTGCTTGGCAAACGTGAGGTTGTGAGTTCGATCCCCGGCACTGAAAAAAAAAAAAAATTCTGTGAACAGGAAGCCATGCTTCACCAGCACCAGCCTTATACATCTTGTAGTCACTACATTTCTTCATCGTATGATCTTCTAATGTTGTGCTTGATATGTTTGTGGTAGTTCATTTATCACACTCCTAAGGCCAATAGACTATCATACATGAAGATGGATGGATGGATGACACTTCATGTGTGTCCTAGGCTATACCATCACTGTTCACACTATGACACTATCACCCAACAGTGTACCTCTCACACGTATGCCTCCCTGTTAAGCAGTTTATGACCATACTTTTAAGCATTTCCATTCTGTTTCAGCCCACATTCATTTTTTTCTCCACATTCATTTTTACATTTCAAAAAAAAAACCTTTCCATCAGGATGACTGATTTCTTCCTGAATTTCTTGGTTTTTTCCCTTTTTATATTCAGGATCTATGAAGCTGACTGGTTCAAGTGGCTCCCTGGGCAAGGCAGCCTGTAAGAAGACATTAGAGCAGTTAAAACCTATACTTATTTCTTAAAGACAGATGCTAACCTTACATAGCTCTAGGACTAGATTTGGTGTTATACAGAAAACATAATCTTAAAAGCATCCTTCATACATGGTTTACAAACATCGAATC
This sequence comes from Dolichotis patagonum, assembly GCA_004027295.1. Classification (NCBI taxonomy): domain Eukaryota; kingdom Metazoa; phylum Chordata; class Mammalia; order Rodentia; family Caviidae; genus Dolichotis; species Dolichotis patagonum. Next base: position 7,621 of record PVJX010031204.1, read on the forward strand.
AATTTCAAGCCTGAGAATCTACACTTGAATATATAGAAATATAAAAATATTTACTTGTTCTTTATCTGAGCTGCCTAAATCCTGTGGAGGTACAGACTTGGATCTTCGATATGGATTCCCTGTCAGAATATAATTGTAAAGGTTAGGTTCAATATTATAAAACTACCAGCCTGGGGAACAAAATGAGCTTAAGACCAGCCTGAAGTGCATAGCGAGACCCTGTCTCAAAAAAGGCAGCAATATCCACCACTGTCACCATCTGAAAGCTTGCTTCCCACAGGCAACCAGCAGGGGCAGGGAGATGCAGCCACATATGCCCTATGCACCCACAGGCTGCCATTGGAAACCTTGGCTTCCTTTGGGCACTGGAAGAATCAAGACAAACACCCTTGTGTGCCTGCCACCATCAGGGGAGTCTCAGTGCAGACACCCACGCTGAGAAGCAGCCCTGCCACCACACACACCCCTGGTCATCAAGGAAACCTCAGTGTAGCTGCACAGGTCTGGAGACACTGCTCCCTCCTTGGGAACCTGGTTTCAGAGAAATGCAGATGCCCATCCCATTCCCCTACACCGTGGATGGGCAGCCAATGTGAGAAGCGCCTGGGACCCCACAATAGACTTGGGAGGAACTGAGGAAAATGTCAAGACGATGGAGCAAAAGGCAATCTCAGAGCTCCAGCCCACACAGAATAAGTCTCGGAGATTAAGTTGTGGAAGAAAATGGATGTCACACACCTGAAATCTCCAAGGAAGACAGCAACTGAAGTAAAGAAACAACTTCATGAGACTGTAAAAGTAACCAGGTCAGAAATAATGTCTCAGGTAAAAAGAAGAAACCACAAACATAGTTAATGCACAAATTACTGAGCATATCTAAAGAAGACATTAAAAAAGAAGAGCATAGGAAAATGATAGAAACCTTGAATGAACAATATTGGAAGGAGTTACAATGCATGAAACAGATTCAGATAAGCAGGAAATTAAAAAGTCAATTGAAAGCTGGCGAAACTATTACAAAGAGACTGAAGATGGACTCTGAGACCTTGATGACAGGATTACAGCTAGTGATCAGGAAAAGAAGGATCTCTTAAAAATAACAGGAAACCAGGAAATAACAATTCAATGGCTGCAAGACGACACAAAGAAAAATACGAGTGACAGGTATCAGGGGAAAAGCAGGGGTCAACAGAAATGACTATTTATAGAAGTAATAGCAGAAAACTTCCCAAACATGGGAAAAGGATCTGGCATGCAAATAAGTGAGGTATACAGAACTCCGACTAGCCATAACCAAAGTAAATCTACACCCACACATACAATAATCAAGATCCCAGAAATTCAGCACAAGAACAGAATATTAAAAGCTGTTAGAGAAAAGAAACAGATCACCTATAAAGGAAAACCAATCAGAACCACAACAGACTTCTCAACACAAACCATCAAGTCAAGAGGAATTTGGAGTGAAGTATTTTAAATCCTGAAAGAAAAGCAACTTCCAAACCAGATTGATACAAAACTGTCTTTCAAAATTGATGAAAAAATAACACTTCCATGATAAAGAACAACTGAAGGAATTCATGACCACTAAACTAACCCTACTGAGACTGCTGGAGTATATTCTAGAGAGAGATAAAGATGACCATGGTTCCAGGAACAGCAGCAGAGGGGACTCGCCAAACAAGACAGGCAACTGAATGAAGGGGGAAAGTGGAGGGCCAACAGCAGGAGGACAGCATGGCAGAGATGAAACAATGCATACTGGCTGTAACCATTAATGTAGATGGCCTCAGTTCACCAATAAAAAGAAATAAGGAGTGGATCAAGAAACAAGATTCAGGGCCAAGGATTTGGCTCAGTGGTGTAAGCACCTACCTGGTACACACAAGGTCTGCCAATACACTGTATACAAGAAACACATTTAACTTGAAAGGAAATTTATAGACTGAAAATTAAAGGAGAGAAAACAGCTGTTCAACACGAAAGGAGACCAGAAAAAAGTATGGATAACTTGCCCATCAACCAGAGAATGGATAAGAAAGATACGGTTTTTTTTCATACAATGGAAAGCTACTCAGCTATAAAGTAGGATAATCTCAAGGGTCTTGTAGGTAAATGGATACAATTGGAGATCATGCTAATGGGTGAAATGGTTTAGACTCATATGGGTGAACACGGAGTTATCTCCCTAGCATAAAAAACTGAACGAGTGAGTGGGATCCAAAAATCACAATACATATTATGAAAGTGATAGAGGAAGAAACACCTAAAAAGGGAAAGTGGTAACCACTGCTAATTTCCTATTATCTTGTTTTGAATTCTTTATCATTTTCATAATTTTGTTAGGTTTGGTTTTATTCTGTCTTGTTTTTGCTAGATTTTACTGTGTCTGATGGTATGAGCAGCTATTTTGAAGATAACAAGTGGTATTACGGTAACCATTGATTTCCTATTATCTTGTTTCGAAGTCCTATAATACTTTCATTCTTTTGCTTTGATTGGTTTTATTCTGTGTTTTGTTTGATCTTATTATGTGTGAAGATATGGTCAGCTATTTTGAAGAAAACAAGAGACATTATGGTAGCCATAGTTGATTTCCTGTTGTCTTGTTTTGAAGCCCTGTGGTTTTTTTTTTTCGCATTGTTTTGTTCTGATTTGGTTTATTCTGTTTTGTTTGATTTTGTTTTGTTCTGTTCTCTTTAAAATAAAAAAACAAGAGGACCAGGGATTTAACTTAGTGGCACAAGCACCTGCCTGGCAAATGAAAGGTCAAGAGTTTGATTCCCCATTCCATTAATTAATTAATTATTTAAAAATACAAATATATATATAAAATTTAAAATTCTAAACTTTTAAAAATTACTAGTATAGTTAAATATTTCCTTAGTTCATATCCTTGCTTTGTGAACTGCTTCCCTTTCTCTTTTAAGCAAATCTTAGTATTTTTAATAGTTTAATAGTTTAATGAGTTCTCCATTATATAAATTTAAAAACTTATACAAATACTTAGGTTCTCAGTGACCAAGGCAGAAAAAGTATCAAACACAGTATTTTCAGTTTACGATATGAAGAAAAACTGGGGTTCAAATAACCTAAAAGACCTAAAGGTATTTTCTTTTTCTTTTTTTTTTTTTAGTACTGGAATAGAACTCGTGGCTTCAAGTTTGCCAAGCAGGCGCTTGTGCCACTGAGCTAAATCCCCAGTCCCCAAAGATATTCTGGAGACAGCCACAAAAATGATGTAAGGGTACAGACAAAAGAGGCATCTAAGAATACATAGAGTATTTAGCCTAATCAAATAACTGGTATTTAGTTAAGTGCCCTAGAGGCTGTGCCCGAACTGTTATGACTAGCACACGAATCCTGTCCTATAACTCATACATTATAAAAATAAGTACACATGTGCTACCCGGAACAGATGAATTTTAAGAAACACTGATGTGCTCTTATTTTTTCCTGTATGCTAACGAGCTACACTGTAAATACTCCCAACTTTGAAGAATTTTGATCAATTCCCAGAATCGGACTTGCATATTAAAGAGTGCAAAGGATGCGGAGTGCTAAGGACAAAGACCTGGAGAAGAACAGAAGCAGAGCCCCCAGCACTGTTTCTGCTGCACCATGTGGATCCCTGATACATGGTCCCTAAGCTGTCAGGTGTTAGCTAGCTCCTACAGTTCAACAGGATGGATGTGGGAAATACCAACAGAAGATGGACTGGTTTGGGCAGTGGTAGGAAAGAGGAGTAAGAACAAAAGAGAATAGGGACATGGAGAACACAGAGGTTTGGCCTGAGCAGGAATGCTTATTAAAACCACGATGAGACACCATCTCACATACAACTGGCCAAAGTGTAATAGCCTGACTAGATCAAATGTTAATAAGTACCAAGTATATATTCTGCAGAGAGTAAAAAGCTGGCACAGCCATTTCTCAAAGAGAAACCTCAGCACACAAACCTCACATGCCCAGCACCCTACTCCTGACATGGACTCTAGAGAAGGGCACTTACATGGAGACCTGCTCTGCAGTCTGCTCATTAACCTGCCCACCTACCAACAGGAACACAGCCTCGGAGATACAGCAGAGATCTATGAGCCGTTGCAATGAATCACCTGAAGATTTTAATCATTCATGTGGGTAAATGTGACAATATTGAGAGGAAAAAAGCAAATTGCAAAAGAATAGAGCATGAAATAACAATATATCAACTTATGGGTACAATGAAGTAAAAGAATTTTTTAAAAAGTATAGAATGCTATCAGGAGTCATTTTCTGGTGGAGAAAATGAGGCACAGAAGCTTCAACTATATTTACAATGTTTTATTTCTTAATGTGTTTGCTATTCTTAAATCCTGAAAAGTATCACACAGCCTCTTACCATGTTTTGGCAAACAGTTTTTCTTGTACTTTTCCCCCTGGATTCCTGAAGAAATGTGGCTTTTTTGGTATCGAACAGATGTGTTCTGCAGTGGGAGACAAAATTTTGAATATAAAATCTTGAAAATAATGTTAGTCTACATGTCAGTATAATGTGTGAAGCTAAACTTAGCTAGTGATAAGGAAATTGCAGGCCTGTTCATTTCTGTTCTCATCACAGTAGGTCAAAGTGAACTACTGTTGGGCAGTGAACCATACACACACAAATGCGTGCATATACACAGGCACGAGCTCTCTCTGACACACGTGCACTCTTCAGGTTGGGACCCCGCAGGCAGTGCGATCAGACCACAGCCTCATCTGTCAAGGTTGGCCCCTTCCAGAAGCTGCCCTGACAACCTCTCTGGCCAAGTCCAGCTCTCCTTAGAACTCGCTTTGTTCCCACCACTAGGATGAGGCTTCCTTCTCCCCTCTCCCCAGATCTGCCCAACACCCACCCTTGGACTCTTGCTCCTAGAAGGCACTACACCCCTGCCAGATGATAGGTCCTGCACCTTGGTGTGAGTGTGTTGATCTAAACTTCCTGCCAACTGTACTCTGCTGCCTCAGCTAGACACCCAATGGGTAAACTCCAGATGCTACCACCCTCAATACTATCAAAACATGCAATCAATCAGTAAGTGCAAAAGTCACGCTTCAAAGAATTTCAATGCTTTCCAATAACAAGACACAAAACATGGCGCATTCCACAAAATCATTAGCCTGGCATCTTCAAAAACTAAATGCCATTTAGTAATATGCTGAAACATTTAAAGATGGGATACTATGATTTCTGTAATTACCTTCAAACTGTTTAGCAAAACATGTACAAACAAAGGCAAAAATGTTCAGGGGCTGAGTCCAGGTCACCATATTCTTTCACCTACTCTGGCTCTGGGAGGGAGGGAGGTTTCCATAATAAAGTGTTTGTAGAATGAAAGAAAACGTCTTCATAGCTGACCTTCCTGGCTTTCTGCTCTAACACTCACACCCTGACGAAGGCAACATCCCTACAATCCAAGTTACTTAGCATATCTGTATGCATGGCTCAGAACCTCTAGCACAACTTAAATTGAGGGTTCATTATACGGCAGCTATTCTTGTCACACGCACTGCCAGTTTCCATGTCCCTCTCACTTGGCATTTAATTGGGTGACCATGCCTCTGCTAATACAGGACGCCTTCCCACCCTTCACCCAAAACTCAAGAGAAAAAGCTAAAGGGAACATTTGCTGCTCATACAAGTATAGGTCTCTGATTCACATGGGCCTCAGTGCAGCCCAGGCCCCACCTCCCCTCCCCAGACCCTTGCTTTCCTCTCTCAGACAACTGCTTCAGGATCTCTCCCTCCTTGCCTTTCTCTAACTTCTCTTCCTCCCTCTTAGCTGATGAGTGTGCCCCGGCTTCCAAGGAGGCCCATACCTTAGGGAGCCCCTCCCTACTAACGGCCACTGCACAGCAGCCTGGTCTGGGCCCACTGTTTCTACCCAAGACTGACAGTGGTGCCAGAGCTGCCTGCCATCATCCATGCCCGGACCTGTGCCACTCCCAGCATCTTCCCACAGCAGTGCCGTCCTCTCCAACACACACACACACCTATTCATTTCCTAGATTAAAACATGCAACTCCTTCCCTACAGCCAACACCTTGGTCTTCAGCTCACTGCACAATGAACACTCATGGCTATTCAGTCCCTAACTATACTAAGCTCTCTCTGATCAAGCCAGGCACACTCCCAGACTCCAGGCCATAGCACAGCCCTCTGCAGTAACCCAGCAGCTGGCTCCTCCCAACCACACCCATGGCCCAACATGCAGCACACATCCTAAGGAACTATGTCACCTCCAGCCCACAGCTCCCGTCATATGGGCACATGCAGAGGCAGCTTCTCCACATTGCAGCAGGGAGGCACTATAGTCTCACCAAGAGCTTCCCTGAAAAAGTCTTCTGGGCCTCACATCAGACCTCAGTGGGAAGCCCACTACACCAAAGTCCCACACCAAACCAGTCAGAAGTCATTCTTTTTTTTTTTTTCAGAAGTCATTCTTGATTGCTGTCTTACTGTGCCACATCTCTGTCAAGTTAATCAACAAATCTGTTGCTGTTCACTCCTCACCACTCTACTCAATCTATGCCTCCATTACCTGGTGTGAATTCCTGCAGCTGTCCCCATGTTCCTTCCCCTCTACAGGTCAGTCTGCAGGACACAGTGAGCATACTACAAGGAAGAAGCAGCCCATCATGAGCCCCAGGAGCTCCCACATTACTTGGGAGACCCTTGAAGGCCTTTCGACCCTGTCCCTAGGGCTCCCCCACTCTTGACCACCCACATCCGGGTTCTTTCTGGCCACAGGCATGTCCTGCTCCTCCTGTAGAACACTGTCAAGTGGACAACCCTGGGCCCAAACTTCTAGCCAGACCCGCCTCACCTGTCTTGCCTGGTCTCCACACTGTCTCCATGCCTGCCTTGTACATTCATCTGCCATATTTAGTCTTTCTGCCACTGCTACACTGTGAGTGCCAGGGAGTGTGAGAAATTCTATTCTGCTCTTCACTGCATCCCAGGGCATGATGTCTCCCATAGCTCAGTTCATTCACAGATCCAGGAGACCAGACAGTTAGTCAGAAAGGAGTCAATGCACGTGACCGCAAAACTTCATCTGCATTTGACATTTCAACCGAGGTCATCTGCCTGCTACATAGCTCCTTTGTAAGAATTATAAAAATGCATTTGGAAAGTACCTATATATTGTAATACATGAAATTCTTTTCATTGTGGTAAAATGCACATGACTTAAAATTCACTACCCCTCAACCAATGTTAAACATACAGTTGAGTGGCACTGATGGTGTGACTGATGTTGTACCACAACTTTCACCCATCTCTGGAACTTCTTTATCTTGTAACACTGAAACTTTATACCCACTAAACCCATTCCTCATGCCCTCCCTAGCCCCTAGCACCCACCACTGCACTTTCTGTCTTTATAAATTTCAATATTCAAATATTTATCACCACCCTCCCCAGACCTGGAAAAACCAGCTGGCACCCAAACCTACCATGGATTCATCTTTCTTCCCGGCAGTCACACACTGGTAGGCCTTGGGGCTACTCTCAATAGCTTCTGCTCTCTTCCAGGCATCCAGCCGGAATCTTTCCATCACTTTTATCTCTTCTCGGAGGTCTGTATTCTCTCTGACTAACATTTCTATCTGGCTTCTTAGACGCCCATATGTGCTTGACCATTTTGTTTCCTTCTTTTTCAAATCTTCCTGTAAATCTTCTATTTGCTGTTTCAAAGCCTCTCAAAAACAAACAAACAAAAAACTTTGAATTAAAGTTTTCTCAATGTAATGAAAAAAGAGAGGTATCAATGAAACAACACCCAGCCACACGGATTTAAAAAACAAAGGCAGGCTTGGTAAGGAAATGATAATGGATTTGTCAGAGAGGAGCAGGCAGCAGATTATAGCCTCACCCTCAGCCATCTGGTAAAGATAGATGCAACACTCCTTTGCAGTAGACTCTAAGAAGGAAGCACGAGCTAATGAGGGGCTAACCTAAGACAGTAACTGGAAGAGAAAGACAGAGATCTGTGGACAACACACAGTAAAGGAAAAGTTAACGAGCAATTACCCTGACTCCAAAACCAGACAAGGATCCAACTGAAAAAGTCAACTACAGGCCAGTCTCTCCAATGAACAGAGATGCAAAAATTCTCAAGCTTCTCGAAAATAGAATGCAACAAGGCATCTAAAAGAACATGCATTCTAACCAAGTAGGCTTCACCCTAAGGTTGCAGGAATGGCGCAACATACTCAAATTAATAAATGTAATACACCATATAAATAGAAGGGCAAAAAAGAACACCATCATCTCAATATATGCATAAAAACCCTTTGACAAATGCAATATCCATTCACAGTTAAAAACCCTGAAGAAGATAGTTACAGAAGAAATCTATCTCCACCTTATAAAACCCACTTATGACAAACCTACTGCCAACATCACATCAAATGGAGGAAAACTGAAAGTTTCCCCTGTAAAGTCAGGAACAAGATAAGAATGTCTACCATCACCACTTCTGTTTCACAAAGTACTTGAAACATTAGCCAGAGCAATCTGCAAGACAAAGAAATAAAAATGATACATATAGGAAAAGAAGAACTCAAATCATTCACAGATCCTTTACACAGAAGATCCAGAAAACTCTACCAAAAGAAATTCTAGAATTAAACATCAAATTTAGCAATGCAGAAGAACACAACATAAAAAGACCAGTAGCACTGCACAACATAAAAAGACCAGTAGCACTACCAATAATGAACTCTGAAATGGGAAATAATACCATTCACAATAGCATAAAGAAAAATTAAATACTTAAGAATTAACCTATGCCAGGCATGGTATTGCACACCTCTAATTCCAGCTCTTGGCAGACTAAAGGCAGGAGGATCGCAACAAGTTCAAGGTCAGGTTGGGCTACATAGTGAGTTAGTTCAAGGCCAGCCTTAAGTATAGCCAAGACCCTGTTTCAAAAAAACAAAAGAAGAAAAAAAAAACCAGAATTAACCTAACCAAGGAAATGAAAGACATCTACAACAAAAACTTCAGTGCTCTAAAAGAGGATATTAAAAAGGACACCGGAAAATAGAAAGATATCCTGTTCCTGGATAGTAGCAATACTGTCAAAATAGCCATGCTTTCAAACTGATACATACATTTTACATAATCCAATGAAAATACCAGTATCATTCCTCATGGAACTAAAGAAATCATCCTAAAATCCACATGGAACCAGAAGAGACTCTGAAAAGCAACAGCAATCCTGTGCAACAAAATCAAAGCAAAAAGTATCACAATCCTGGACTTCAAGTTATATCACAAATCCACAGTGACAAATGCAGCATGGTATTTACTGGTACAAAAACTGGTATGTGGACCAAGGGAACAGACTGGAGTGGTGATAGCAAACCTGTTAGAAACCCAGTGCCCAAACTGTGAGGTTTTAGCTTAGAAAAAAACAACTGTTACCCCATGATCAGCTGCACAGGCAACTTGGCTTGTGTCCACAGAGAAGGCTCTGTACCTGCCACAGCAACATGCCACAGGTTCACCACCACTGGACGACAGGATGCAGAAGCAAACCCAGGCACTGTATACTATGTGATGTTTGACCAAGGGACTAAAACTATAGACTGGAGGAAACTGAGAAAACTGGATATATATAGGCAGAAGTTTGAAGATCCCTATTTCTCACTGTGCTAAAATAAAATTGAAATAGATAAAGATCTCAATACTCAAACAGATGTACTTTAATCTGCTAGAAAATAAAACAGGTAAAACTCTGAAAGGCATACGCATAAGTTAGGACTTCTACACAGAACCCAAATTACACAAAACTTAACATTTGGAATCAATCAATGGGATCACATCCAATGAAAAAGCTCTGCACAGGAAAGGAAACAACCAACAGAATGAAGAAATAACATACAGAATAGAAAAAATTTTGCAGGCTACTTCTCAGCAGACTAATATCTAGAATATGTATTTTTTAAAAACTCAAAAAAAAATTAGAACCTGGGACTTCCAGGAAGATGGTAACATGGTAAGCAGCACAGAGCCTCTGAGACGTGCCATCCAGACACTGGAATATCGCAACACAAGGAAGACAAGAAGGGAAGAAGTGGGTCCCCTCTGGACTCAGGAAGGATCTGAAGTAAGAAATGAAGTCCACTGGGTAGAGGGAAGAGAGAGACCTCAATGGAGAAAAAGAAGGTAGCAGGCAGCACCTTCTGCTTGAATCATGACTCTCTGCATGGGAGACCTACAGACACATGGTAACTGCTGGCAACCCCAAAGACCTCCACAGAAAGAGATTACAGAGGAACCGAGCAGTGATCACCATGGACTGCACAGACTGGTGACTGGTACAGATTTGGCCATTCTGCAGGAGATACCTTGGAGGGGGGCCAACTGAGCATGGAACTCAGAACAACTGCTGGCTCCATCCAGCAGCTCCCTGATGAATTTAAGTCTGCAGAAGGTGCACTGACTGGCTCACAGCCAGAAATCAGCCTGGATTTCAGGGGAAATAAAGGTACAGGCTGAGATTATCCACTACCCCACTGAAAAGCTACCACTGGCTTGCAGGAATAAATCAACACAGATCTGGACTCTGTCTCCACACAATGTCTACCAGGAACAGCAGAGACAACTTGAGGTGAACATTTTCTCTGTCTCTCTTTCTCTCTTCTTGTTTTTGTTCTTCTTCATTGTTTGATCTTCTTTTTCTATGCATGTGAACACTGTTTCTAATCTTTTTGTGGATGTTGTTCTGTTCTTCCTTTTACTTCTTCCTTTTCTTTCCCTCTTCTGCATCGGTTTCCCAAAGTTTGTATGATCCTCCTCTGTCCTCCAGGCTTGTTTCTAATCTCTTCCTTTTCTTTTCTCCACTTTTTTCCTTAAGCTCTTTTGATTTTCCCCCATAAGGATAAAACTGACATAGAGGGTTGATTTACTACATACAATGTTCTAGGGTTTTTCTTCCTAGTTTTTAGATTTTGTTGTATAATCAAAAGTCTAGTTTATATGATTAAAGATGGCAAATAGTTACCTCAGTTTATCATTTTCTAGGCTGTGTTTGATTCTACTGTTACTGCTGATTGTACTGCTTTAGCCAGGGTGATGTAACTGTTTTAACCAGCTGTTCTTCCTGGTAGACCAAGACTGAGATTGTCGAAGGGCCATAGAATATACTAAGGGACAGTGCCAGAGAACCAGGAGCTGGGCCAATTAGGCAGCAACTTCTCATCCACCATAAATTGAAGAGGTAGCATCTTGCAATAGGATGAAAACTACCTACTTCAAGAAATTATGTTCTAATAAGATGGAAAATGGAGGGGAAAAAATGCAGTTTTCTAGTTACATATGAATTACAAAGTTGAATCAAGAAAATATAGAAACCCTAAATAAACCAGTATCAATGATTTAAAACTGAAGATATAATTAAAAACCTACCAACAAAGAAAATCCGAGGCTCTGACAGATTCAGTGCTGATTTTCTACAAGAATTTAAAGACTTCCTTAACACTACTCCTCAAATTCTTTAATGAAATTGAAAGGAAAGCAATATTCCCAAATTCACTCCTGGAAGCAAGCATTACCCAATACCAAAATCACAGAAGGAGTCATCAAAGAAAGAGGATTACAGGCCAATCTCCCTAATGAACACAAATGCAAAATCCTCAATAAGACATTAGCAAACAGCTTGCAGCAAATCATCAAGATTATGCACCATGACCAAGTAGGATTCATTCCAGGAATGCAGGGGTAGTTCAACATTCACAAACCAATAAATGTAACACACCATATTAACTGAGGGAAACACAAAAACTCCATAATTATCTCAATAGATGCAGAAAAAGCTTTTGACCAAGTCCAACACTTATTCAGAAAATCCTACGGAAAATTGGAATAGATGGTCTTTATTTCATTCTGATAAAAACCATCTATGACAAACCAACAGCCAACATCACACTGAATGGACAAAAGCCGAACACTTTCACTCTCAAATCAGGAAAAGACAAGGATGTCCACTGTTACCACTTATATTCAATATAGTTCAGGAAACATTAGCCAGAACAATTAGACAAGAGGAAGAAACAAAAGAAATAACAACAGGAAAGGATGTTAAATTATCATTTTTCATGGATGATACGATACTCTATACAGAAGACCCCAAAAACTCAACCAAAAGACTTTTATGCTTCAAATTTTTATGTTATGTCTTTGCTTATTGCTTACCACAGATTTGTTCTACCTCACATCCATACTATGACTTGCCATTGGTTCAGTTTAGCAATACTTGTTAACAATACTTGTAATCTTATTGATTAGTTATAGTTCTGTCCCACCTTAAGCCTGCCTCACCTCGTGGGTATATCCAATAAATGCCACTTAGAAACAGGGTTGGCCAGCAACCCAGTTTCAGGGCCCTTCTGTCCTTCTTAGACAGAACCTTTCTTTTTCTCAATAAATTCTTCCTACTCTAAATAAATAACCTCTAACCCAGATTGATATATCCTACAAAATTACCTTCCAAAGTCGATGGAAAATAAGATACTTCCATGAGGAAGAGCACTCGAAGAAATCATGACCAACAAACCAACACTCCAAAAAGTTCTGAAAGATATTCCAGGAAAGACAATGGAGAAAACAATTCCTCCACGTATAGTGGCACACGCCAGGAATCCCAACACTGGGTAGGCTACGGTGGAAAGATCAACACAAGGTGAAGGCCAACCTTAGCTACATAGTGAATGCAAGGCCAGCATGAGCTGCATAGTTAGACCCTAGAGAGAGTAATTTTAAATGAAATAAACCAAGCATACAAGTTTAAATATCACAGATTTTCTCTTTGTGTGAAAAATCCTAAGGGTAATAAATAAGGAGCAAAATACAGACTAGACATTGGAAATTAGGAAGAACATGTTCACGAGGCCAGCCTAGGCTACACTGTGAGTACAAAGCTAGCCTAATCTATGTAACAAAACCCTATTTCAAAAAACCTGGGGCAACCCAATTTTCAGGCCCCCTTCTGGCCTTAAGACAGAAGGTCTTTTTCTCTCAATAAATTCTTCCTAATCTTAAGCTTGTTCCTAAAATTCATTCCTCAATTTTAGAGAACATGAACTCTGGCATTTCAGACATAGGAGAATTGTATTTTCCCAGTATCATTGTTAGTGTGTTAAAATTTTACGTTTGTAAATTGTGTGGCATGTAAATTTTGCAATAAATAAATAAATAAATAAATAATTTGCAATTTGCGATAAATAAATAAAAATTGAAGCAATAAAGTTGCTTTAAAATCACCTAGATTAATTAATTAAATTTTTTTTTTAAAAGAACATACTCAGTTCTTTCTGTGGTCTGTTGGCCATTTCAGAACTTTGGAAATAGAATGGTCAATTCATCAGAAAGAAATAGGTGAGTATGGCGGACTTTGCGGGGCCTGCAGGGGAGAGACCCTGGTGCCTCGGGACCAGCACCATGCAGTTGATTTGGGGTGCCAGGAGAACAAGGAACCCCCCCCGGGGGGGGGGCAGCTGAGAGTATGGCAGACTTTCAGCAGCCCGCAGGAGAGAGACCCTGGCGCATTGGGACCTGCACTGTGTAGCTGACTCGGGGTGCCGGGAGAACAAGGAACTCCTCCCCTCTCTGGGTGGTGGCTGTGAGTGTGGCCGACTTTTGGCAGCCCGCAGGAGAGAGATCCTGGTGCATCGGGACCTGCACAGTGCGGTTGACTCGGGGTGCCGGGAGAACAAGGAACTCCTCCCCT
>PVJX010031205.1:0-21378 GCA_004027295.1 Dolichotis patagonum
ATAATTCTGTTGTTTTGTTTTTGAGTTTCTCGTCATCCATGTCACATGGATCAGCTTTGATGGAGTTGGGAGTTTTTGGAGGTATTTTGTTACCTTGTTTTCTCATGTAAAACAAACCACTTTTAAACAATTGTTATCTACATTTTTCCCTGGGGTGCTGACTTGTCTTATAATAAATTTGCATTTTTGAACATATAATAATGATTAGAAGGCAGCACAAAAGAATGTGTGGAAGAACGGAATCAAGGGCCTGCTACAGAGAACCCACAAAGTGGTCGCCCACTCAGAGGAGGCTGAAAAACTCCCCAGAAGAAGGCCTGGTGGCTGAGGCTCTCCTGTTGTAAGGGTATTTTAGTTACTAGAGGCCAAATGACTATGGGAAGGTAAAAGTTAGAGCAAAGTGGCTTAATATGATCAACCTGACCAGAGGGACTTCTCAAAGGCAAATATTAATAATACCAATTTTAGCAAACATCTAGGTCTGCACAGTAAGAACACATTTGCATTACTACTAAAGCTTTTAGCAAATTGAGCCACGACAATAAAATCTTACCTTAGCATGTCTTCACCCTCCTTTAAGTGGCCCTCTTGGGGAGAATAAGTTGGCAGAAAAGGTTTATATGGCTTATTGCTAAAAAAAACAACAAAGACAAAATTACACTTAAGAAGAAATTATTTCCCATAGTTCAGACATTAGTTTCCACAGTTCTGGTACACTCAAAGGTGATTAAGTCTTCAGTTAAACTGGATTTTAAAAACTTGAACAATGGCTTTTCTCAAGATTTGTTTTTCAAAACCTCCATTCTATTTTGTAATACCTGTTTCTAATTTTGCTTAGTGTGTTTGTTCAACTGCTTCTGCAGAGATAACAACTGAAGGTACCACTCTTCACAGGAAAGGACCATTATAACTTACCGGCAGCAATGGCTTCAGCATAACAAATCTGATTTGCAAACTGAACTAAACTAAAACTAAAACCAAATATGTGACAACAGAAGTATTTGGCAATTATAAAAGCAAGAATCTCTGGTTTTGCTTTCAACTTCTCTTGGACAGATGTTCCGCCAACATCTGACACTGATTCTACAAGGAAGCTCACAAATGAAAATCCTCAGATTTGTGTGCATTGATTCCAATGCTAAACATCTTCAAGTAAGGCCAATGGCACAATATTTACATATCAGATGCATTTTGACACACATATTCACTATCCTCTTCATTTAAGGGTTGCCCAATTAATGCAGACTTCAACTTAAAAGAAGGGCAACTTCAAGAAGAAAATACCTGATCCATATTGCTAACTGAAAGAAATGAGGGGTTCAACAAGATTGACTTATAAATTTGGACCTAGAGGGTTAAAGAGTTAGCAGCAAGCATTCCATTTCCAAAAAGGATGAGCACAGATGCTCTACCCGACCCTCTCTCAATGATTCTAGCCAAGTTTGAAGGCCACGAGAAGGAATAAGCAGATGGTTCAATGTGAGTAAGTCAAAAGGAAGTTACATTTGCCTTATTCGGCTTCCTAGCAACTAAACTGAAAGATGCCAAGAAAGCCAGCCGGCTCTAAGGAACGACACTGCAGGGTATTGGAAGCCCAGCGGTCGGGCAGAGCAGAGAAGGCCTCCAGACACTCCCACCTGGCAAACAAATTCCATGCCCACCAGCACCCACCTTTCCCCTTCCTCTAGGGGTTCCAGCTTCAGCCTGCCTTCCTGTGCTCCTTCCAATCACCTGACCACTCATTTCAGGACAATCTTTCAGAGACCAGTGACATTAGCTGGGCAGCCTGGCCCAGCCACCAAAGAGTAACTCCTCCTTCTCCCTGGGAGGGAAGGCCCAGGAGCTCTCAACACACTCCGGCCAGCTGGACAAAGAGCTGTAAAGGCGAAAAGGCAGTAATCCCTGCTGCCTATGGTCTAAGGCTGCACCCCAAGCAGTGAGAAAGGTAGACAGAGTCTCACCTAGGATCCTAGAAGACCAAGAAACATCCTTTTTGGAGCCATGACATGTTTTCATTCTTAGAAACATGCTAAGTAGCTACTAAGAAGGCTGGGGACTCCCAGACAGGCTGTATGGAGGAATTACATTCAGACATAAACATGCATATGAAGTACATTCCCACCATAGCACAAATGGCCAAACAAAGGACTGGTTTTTTTTTTTTTATTAGCACATGTACATAGTACATAATATTTACTTTCCTTGTGGTAGGTTGGGGCATGGACATAATGCAACTTAATTTGCATTACTAAACACTGCAAGGTCACCCTAAGGCCTAGCGATGCCACTGATTCTGCTGTAATATCTATGATCTCCCTCTGATAGTGGCACCCATTAAAACTCCAGTTCCTCTCCTCATCACTTGGTGGGTAGTAGAACTTATCGTTACAAATATACCTGGGGGAATGAACACACTAACCTAGGTGTTCTAGGAATGAGGTGCCTTGATGCATTATATTTAAGCTTTAAACTGTATAACAACTGTGTTAGCTGGATGATATCAACTTCTCCAAATGCACTTTTTAAAGACAGATAGGGATAGTGGCAAAAAAAGCAGACCTGAAGATCAGTGGAACAGAACAGAAGATACAGACACAAATACAAACACACTCAGCCACCTTATCAAACATGTTCACTGGAAGAAAGACAGCCCTTTTAATAAGTGGTGTTAGAAAAACTGGCTTTCTACATGTCAAAGACTTAAACTACACCCATGCCTGTCACTATGCACTAAAGTCAAAATGGATCAGAGCTCTAAATATTAAGGTAGAAACACTAAACCAACTGGAAGACAAAGTAGGTAGAAACGTCGAGGACACAGAGGTAGACAAACAGTTACTGAACAAAAACTGCATGGGAAGTACTTGAAACAATAAACAACTGGGATCTTGCCTTATTAAAAAGTTTTTGCACATCGAAAGAAATCACCAACAGAGTAAAAAGAAAATCCACAGATTGGGAAAAGATTTTTGCCAAAAGTCCCTCAGACAAAGGACTTTTATCTAGAATATATAAAGAATTGAAAATAGTCAGGCCCCTCAAATTTAAAGATCTAATCCAAAAATGGACATCTGAGATGAACACACAATCCTTAGAAATACAAGTGGCAAATTAATATATGAAAAAATGTTCAACATCATTGGTCATTTGAGAAATGCAAATTTAAAAAACCATTGAGATATCATTTCACTCCAGAAAGAATGGTTAACATCAAAAATTAACCAATAACAAATGCTGGCAAGGCTATGGGGAAAAAGGAACACTTTCCCATTGTTGATGGGAGTGTAGACTAGTACAACCACTGTGGCAATCAGTATAGAGATTCATCAAAAAATTACGATTAGAGGTTCCATTCAACCCATGTATTCCCTTTTTGGGTATTTTGTCAGAAGAACTGAAAATATCATACCACAGTGATATACGTGCACCCATGTTTATAGATACACAATTTGTAATAACCAGATCTTGGAAACAATACAAATGCCCATCAACTGAGGAATGGATAAAAAAGATGTACTATTTTTATACAATGGAATACTACTCAGCCATAAAGAACAATAAAGGTAAGGCTTTTATAGGTAAATGGATACAACTAGAAATCATACTCATAAGTGAAATAAATCAAACTTGCATGTGTAAACACTGTATTGTCTCACTAGTGTAAGAAACTGAGAGTAAATAAGATCCAAAAGTCACAATAGATATAGTAAAAGGGAAAGAAACTGCTCAAAGGGAAATTATATTGTTTGATCAGTTTTGCATACCTGTATCTGGTAACCTTAGCAATTATTCTGAAGATAACAATATGCAATATAACAACCATTGTTAAATTCCTATCATCTTGTTTTAAAATCCTTTATCACTGTTGTTTTTTGTTGTGGTTGTCATTTTGCTTTTCATTACTATGATGAAATAGAAGTTCATCTATGATGAACATAGAACTTCATTACTATGATGAATAGAAGTTGCTTTTTGGATTGTTTGCTTCTTGACTTTTCTGGGGTTTTTTTTCTCTTTAAAATAAATAAATAAAGACAAGTAAGAAAATTGAAGCTCAGGTCACATGATTTCTCACACAGCTAAGCTGTGAAGACCAGATTTTAATTTAAATGGGTCTGATCCTCTTACTACTTTACAGTCTAGAAACTGCACAGGAAGTCAGCAAGTAAAAAAAATTAAAAATTACAAACAGGAAAACCAATGAAAGAAGGATGAGTGAGATGACAATGCTGAAAATCCTCATCTGAGAACCTAAAGGGATGAGGAAGAGCTCCATTTCACTCTGGAGCCTCCTAGAGGTCACCTCAGTGCAAAAAACTCAAAACTGTCCCCAAGACTGCTGTGGAGGAAACAAAATTCTTACTCTGTTGGAAGGAACATAGTATAGCACAATCATTGCAGGAAACATTTTGGCAGTTTTTTTAAAAAAGCAAAACATACACCTACCATATAACCCAACCAGTTCATTCCTAGATATTTACCCAATAAAAATGACAGCGCATTTTCATTATTAGTTTTTCATTACAATAATGAAATACCTGAGCTTGGAGAACTTTACAAAAGGAAGAAGTTTAGCTCACAGTTTAAGAAGCTGAAAATTCAAACAGTGTGGCTCTGGCTCTGGCTCTGGCAAGGGCCCCATACCAAGTACAAGGGACATTTACAGAACCAACAGGTCACATAGCAAGACAAAACCAAAGAGATTCAGGAGTCAGACTCAGGTTTTTATAACAACTTGCTCTCTTGGGTGAGAATTCACCCCAGGAAAGCAGTATTTCTTTCTGAAGGCAGTGTCCCAAAGACCCAAGGTTCCACCTCATAAAGTTTCCATCACCTCCCATTCTGCCCCACGGAGAAATACGCTTCCACATGAACCTTCCAGGAGTGCACTCAAGCAGTATCCAAACCACATGTCCACACCAAGACAACACGACTGCCCACAGCAGCTTTATCTGTACCAGCCAAAACCGGAAATGACCAGAACGCCTGTCACAGGCAAAGGGAGAAACAAACTGCTGTATATTCGTAACTTGTTGGCTCAAGCTGCTGAAACAAAACACTACAAACTGGGCAGCTGAAATGACATCAGTTTATCTTCTCACACTTCTTGAGAGGGCTCCCTTCCTGGCTTGAAGGCAGCTGTCCTCTCACTATGTCCTCACGAGTCTTCTGAGAGGGTCACCTATCCTTCAGGATTATTTTAATGACCTACCCTCATGACTTCATTCAACATTAACTACCTCCCAAAAGCCCCATCTCCAAATACAGACACACTGGAGATCACAGCTTCAACATGTGAACTTGGACCAGACACACATCAGGCCACAGCACCACACGACGGAATACTCCCTTAGCAATGAAGGCACAGACCAGTACACTCCACATGACAGATGAATCGCAAAAGGACCATGCCAAACCAAACCAAACACTCCTTCCCATAAAGAGAATTTTCTCTGTGATTCCATTTTATATACTTTCATAAAATACATGCAATCTATAGACAAATTTACATAAAATGCAAACTAATTTAAGCAGATCAACTGTGTCTTAGGGTTGGATGGAAAAGAAGGTTGGCTTACAAGGAGGATTAAGGAAACTCTGGGAGGCAGTACATGTTTTCTCTTCCTCTGTCTCTCTGTCTCTCCCTGTGCCTGTCGGTCTGTGTATCTGTTTCTCTCTCTCTCTCTTTCTCTCTCTCTCTCTCTCTCTTCTCTCTCTTTCTTTGCTACAGGGAGCTGACCCAAGGGCACTACCACTGAGCTACCTCTCCAGCCCTTTTAAAAATTTCTGAGACAGGCTCTCTTATCCCCCTGCCTCAGCATGTTTGTTATCTGGATCATAAAGACAGTCTGCCACCCATAGCCCAAAACTCAAATTGTACATTTTCACATGTGCTGCTTAGTACTGTACATCAATATTATGGAGCACTAACTGTTAAATTATGAAAAATAAAGCTGAAATAACCCTAAGTCTTTTTCCAACTACATTTTTTACCTACTTTGATGTCAAGAACAGGTTTCAATGTGTTCAAGTTTCTGTGGTGGTCAGAAATAACTGAGATTCTGATGCCTATATAAAGAGAACCTTAAGTATCTCAAAAGACAGTTCACTGAAATACTTTCTTTGCAATTTCAAATTAAATGTACACGTCGTTCCCAAAGCCTCCAGGAATGCTAGTATGATTATTTTTAAATTTTTACTGTTATATCTCAATTACCTCAACTTCTAAGACAGCCCATCTATTAAATTCTCAGGATAGGACCCTTTGGGGATAAATTTTAAAATTAAAAAGATTTTTAAGAATCTACTCTTAGAAGTTCTATCATAATTTCAAATTTCACTAAAAACAATTTGAATTTTAATACTCCTCTGGAGAAATTTCAACCAAGCCTCCAGAAAGAGACAAAGAGTAACATGGTACTGTCAAAGGGACACAACCAAAAGAAGTCACAGGTTCCTTCTATAGAATAATAGTCTCAGAAGTAGAAGGTGATGCACAGCTAAATATAGCCCTAGCATGCCAGTCACACATTTAATTCTTCCTCAACTACTGTGAAAACTTGTGTCTGTGCAAAAACCTTCATACTTTATTCATATACACAAAACCGGAAGCAACCAACATCCCCTTCAGCAGGTGAAAGGATAAACAAATTGTGGTATACCATTCAAGGGTATATTACTAAGTGATACAGAGCAATGAGCAATTTGCCACAAAAAGACATGAATGAATCTTAAATGCATATTATATAAGAAAGAGGCAATCTAAAAAGGCTGTAGAGTATGTGATTCCAATTAGACAACAATCTAGAAAAAGCAAAATTCTAAAGACAGTGAAAAGATCAGTAGTTGCCAGGGCCTGGAGGGGAAAAGGAGAAGTTGAACAGATGATGCCCAGCGCTATGGTCTGAGTGTGGTCACTTGTGCAGCATTGCTGACAGGAGTGCAGACCTTTAAGGACTGGGACCTGGTGGGAGATGCTTAGGTCACGGGAGAGTTGCCCTTAGTAGAGGTTTAGGTCACAGTGGTTGGGCCCCTGGGTTAAGAAAGAGTTGATAAGAGCATGCTTGACTCCTGGATTTTTGTTGGCAATGTGATCTCTTCCTCCCACATGAACTTTCATTCCCTGCCATTCATTGCTGGGTTATTTTTGAGAGGTGCTGAGGGTCAAACCTGGGCTTTGTATGAAGTAGGCAAGTACTCTACCACTGAGCCACACCCCCAAGCCCTGCCAGGATGGCATTAAGAGAGCCAAGCTGATGCTGGAACCATGCCTTGAACCTCCAGACATGTGAGCTAACTAAACTTTTTTAAAAATAAAGTTAGTCCGCCTCAGGAATTTTGTTATAACAGAAAAAAGACCAACACACATAGAGTCTTTATAGGGTGGTGAAATTATTCCAAAGGACACAGTAATGGTTGGCTCATGATACTATGAATTTCCCAAAACGCACTGACTTTTACAGCACAGAGTGAACCTTAAGTATGCAATTTTTTTTAAAATTAGGAGGATCCCAGGTCAGAATATCAATATGCAAAACATTGTGAATTATATTATATATATTTATGTATCTATGAACAAATCTCACCGAGAGATTGCAGGGGACTTACTGGCTCTCCCTCGGTGTGATTTGCACAGGTCTGTAAACAAAGCCGGTGGTAGCAGTTGGCCCAAATGTGTACTGAAACGTTCAGCCCCTGCTCTAAAGCAGAACAGCGCCCTCTGGTGGAGGCCTTCAAAGCCTGTGAAAGGAAGACCATGGTGACCTGGGCTTCACACCAGAGGAAGGCCAGATCCACACAGCTTTGCTGGCTGAAGTCCTCACCTAGAATCTAGAAGGCTCCTAATGATCTGAGGTTAGGTTCTGGTGTCCCATCGCTTCACTCCTCTTCCCCCCAACAAATTCCACCTCTCTGACCCAATTAGTTCTCTACTTTGACCTCATTCTCGGAGTGGGCTCAAATTGTTCTCTCTTGCAGGAACTTGCCCTTGGTGTTCCTTCTGTCTTGACTATACGGCACACTTCCTCCCTTCCAATCAGGGCTCTGCCCATATGTGATCTCAGTGGCACTCCCTCATCCTCTCCACCGTCTGCATTCTCTGTCCAACTGGTCTTTACTCAACACCTGACATACAACACACCCATCACCACCACCACCACCACCACCACCATCATCACCACCATCATCATTATCTGAAGGCCATACTTCCTTCAGGTTTCCTTGGGGTTTGCTGGGTATCCTTTTTCTACTCCAAGGTCCCATTAAGGAGACCCCTTACAGTTAATGATCATGTCTCCTCAGGGTCTTGGCTGCTCTGGTTTTCTCTCAAGTGTCCCTATTTTTGATGACCTTGGCAGCTTTAAGGAGTATTGGTCACATATCATTCATTTCTGCGTTCTCATGTGTTATCTAATCTCAGGAGGAAGGAAAGCTAGAAAATGAGATCTTTGTTTACTATTGATCGCCAACAACTAGAACTGTGTTTGCCCCATCACAGGAGTGCGAGGAACAACTGCTTTGTGAATGAATTTGCTAAGCGAGTGATTTAGACCTTTAAGCTTCAGACAACCAGGTCTCTAGCAGTTACGTAACTTGCTACTTAGGGGAACCAGAACCACAACTTCTTTAACCTGTGACTGCCACATCCAGAAAACCCATGCATCACTATACACCAGGTCTTCTTAACCACTTCTGGTCCAACATTTGAAGCCGCCCCACAGGGAGACTTGGAGCGGATCTGCAGTCTCAGCTACCTCGACAGCACTTTCCATGTAACAGTTTATTTGGGTCACTGACTTGAATATTTTATTGCCTGTTGTCCTTATTATTTTATAAATACAAGTGGAAAAATAGCAACAAGAAATGCTGACACTAGTCACTGGAAGAAGTCACCTAGGGAATGCAGATGACGAACAGAAGTGAGATCTTTCAGTCCCGATCAGATGCTTCCTAGCCCCTGGCTGATCACCTGAAACCTGTACAAAGTGCTAGAAAACTCTATTAAAGGCCATATGTGAATACAGAGACATGACAAGGGATCAGACAGCACTTCTTCCCCCTCTGATACATCATCACATAAGACAGGCTGACAGGTCTACTTTTTTGTGTGTGGTCCTGGGAGTTGAACCCAGGGTTTTAGCACTCTATCACCAAATCACATCCCCTGCTTCCTGTTTTTAAATTTTATTTTGAGACAGGGACTCACTAACTTGCTCAGCCTGGCCTCAAATTTGTCATCGTCCTGCCTCACCTCCCTAGTAACTGAGTTATAGGAACCACACTTGGCAGACAGTTCTACCTTTTACTCATTCTTTGCTAGCATCTTTTTAGGAAAAGGTAACAGGGATTCCCTGCTTCTTATACTAGTTGGGCAGTATGTGCTTGTGTGAGCTTGGAATCCAATTTCACTCACTTATAAATAAACAATAAGAACCTAAAATCTGCTAAGCATGTGTTTTAAAATATGTCCTTCTATATAAAAAATAGATATGTGGATCAATGCAACAAAATAATAGAGGCTGCAGAAACAACTTCAGACACATTCCACTATCTGATCTTTGACAAAGGGTACAAAAACATACTGCCAAATGTAGCCTCTTTAACAAATGGTGCTGAAGGTTAAATCTACACCCATATCTCTCATCACGTACAGAACTAAAATAAAAATGGATTAAAGATCTAAATATTAAAACAGCCTATAGCCATACCAGCCTGAATGCACCTGATCTCATCTGAATATTAAAACAGAAATACTCAATCTTCTGGAAGATAAAATAGGTAAAAATTCTTGAACACATAGGTATAGGCATGGACTTTCTGAATTGAATGAACCCCAGCTGCATAAGAAATAGCACCAAGAATCAACAAATGGTATCACATTAAATAAGTTTCTGCACAGCAAAGGAAACAACCATCAGAGTGAAGAAGCAACCTACAGAATGGAAAAAAATATTTTCCAGTAATTCCTTGGATAAAGGACTAGTAGCTAGACTATATAAAGAACTATAAAAAAATAGAACCCCAAAACAAAAGACCCAATCAAAAAAGAGGTAACTGAAATGAACAAATACTTCTCAGAAAAAGAACAAGTAGCCAACAAATACATGGAAAAATGTTCAATATCACTAGACATTAGAGAAATACAAATTAAATTCTATCTTACTCCAGAAAGAAAGGAACCTTTCTACATTTTTGGAGGAAATATAAATTAGTAAAATCAATGTGGAAATAAGTATGGAAGTTCCTTGAAAATGAAAAATAGAAATCCCATTCAACTTAGCTATTCCCCTTCTAGGTATCTTTCTAAAGAGTTAAAGTTATCATATTATAGTGATACGTGTATACCCATGTCTATAGCAGTACAATTCATATAGCTGAATCTTGGAAATGGCCTATATATCCATCAACAAGACCACAACAGTTGATCTGGCTCCTGAGTTGGCTACTCAGTGACTGAAGGGTGGGTTGTGCATATAGTGGGGAAATGCTGGAACAAGGGATGGTTCATGTTCTGGACAGGACAGAGCAGGATGGCGTGAGATTTCATCACATTATTCAGAGTGATACACAACTTAAAACTCACAGACTGTTTATTTCTGGAATTGTCCACTAGTATTTTCAGTTCTTGGATGACTGTGGATAATTTAAACTACGGAAACTGAAACCACTGACGGAAGGCACAACTGTATTTGAAAGTGGGATTGTGAAAGATGTAGTCAAGGTAAGACAAGGTGGCTTCAGACTAGGGTGGGTTCCCATGCAGTGACTAATGTTACAGGGAGACCTGGACACAGGGAGGGAGAACACCATGGGGTAGTGGCAGAGGTTCTGGAAGGGTACGGCTGCAGGCCAAGGATCACTAGGGTAGCTGGTGACCCCCAGAAGCTCAGAGAAAGGCATGAAACAGGCTTTCTCTCAGTCTCCAGGAGGAGCCAACCATGCCAACAGCCAACACTTGACTCCAGACTTCCACTGTTAGACAGTACACTTCTGCTGTGTTTTTTCACCTGGTCTGTTGTACTTCCTTATGGTTGCCCTAGGAAACTAATATACTAATAATTAATTTTTTCAGGGTTTTGTGGGAATTTGCTGAAAAGAAAAAGAACAACAACAAAAAAGAAAACAAAAAACAAAACTAAGCTCAGACTGGAGGATACTAAGCCCAAATACTATATTCCTTTTCTTTCTCTTTCTTTCTTTTCTTTCTTTCTTTCTTTCTTTCTTTCTTTCTTTCTTTCTTTCTTTCTTTTTTGGAAGTACTACTGGGCTATGTCTTCAGCCCTTTTATTTTTTATTTTTATACAAGATTGCACTAACTCACTAAGTTGGCAAGGCTGGGCTCCTACCTCAGACTCTGGGATCACTTCCGGCCCTAAATATCACATTCTTAAAACCATTAATATTAACAGTTGCTTGAGTATGTTTGGTTTATAGACTCTCCTTTCATGAATCAGAGTAACTAAAAATTATACATATAAATATGTGTGTACATACACACATAACCTACCACATTTACATTACACTAATGGAGAGAATCCCTATTCCAGGATGCTGAAAAGTATTTGAGGGATACATGATAGGAGACTTGTCTTGACAAACAATTTCTAATTTTGTAACTAATGGTTTTCAATGGCATAAGTGCCTGCCTGGCAAACGTGAGGTTCGTGAGTTCGATCACTAGCACAAAAAAAAAAAAAAAAAATCACAAAATAATAAGTAAGTGAATATAAACCTATCCTGAAAAAAAAAAAAAACCTAATGATTTTCAAGCATTTCCCAAGAAAACTCTGAACAATGTAGGTTTAGCTGGCTGGAATTAAAGGACCATGTCAGTTGAATAGGTTCTCGAAGGTATCTTGACATCAATAAAAGCCCCCAGAGGTCCTCAGGTTTTCAAATTCAAAAGCCTCATAGTTTACTAAACTACTCAGGTGCCATCAAGTCACACCAACCCAGCCCACAGAGCAGTGGGGGGCGGACCTACGGCAAGTGTGCCACAGTGGGCTGCTTGTTATCCCTGAAGCTCTAAAAGGTTCACCGTCATTGCAATTGGGCTTGATTTCCAGGACAAAAAATCAAACAGTTTCAACACATTTTTCAGTAAGCAGAACATTCCTGTCTGCTAACTAGAGCCACACACACACAACTGATAAACGTAACCAAAGAACTAAGAGGAAAATTTGGGCACTTCTTATTTTGTTAACAAAATAAGCTGATAGACCAAACCTGAACCTGGAGTATTCTACCTCCTTGGCCAATATAATACTTGAATAGAACTGTTCAATCTTTTCATATCCACTTTTTCCCTCTTCTCACTATCACCCAGTGGAGTAGATGCTGCCATCTGTATTTTACAGGTAAGAATCTAATGTTAGCCAGGCATGGTGGTACATAATTGTAATCCCAGCACTTGGGAAGCTGAGGCAGGAGGATCGCTGCTACTTTGAGGCCACGCTGGGCTACATAGTGGTGAGTTCAAGGCCAGTCTGTACCACATAGTGAGACCCTGTGTCAACCACACACACACACACACACACACACACAAATCTAATGCTAAGAGAGAAGAGGTAGGCTGTCCATCAACTAAAGAAGGTCAAGGTTACAAGGTAAAAAATCAGCAGCACTTAATTCCAATCTCCTGATTTTAAGTCAATGCTCTCTTCATTGTAAGTCCCTGACACTTTTAGAACATAAATCTCTGGGAATTTTGCATAATCGTGCCTGCCAGATTGCATCTCTTTTCCTTAGAAAATGCAATATAAATACAGAAAAACAGGACAGGCATGGCAGCGCACACCTATAATACCAGGCTGAGGCTGAGACAGGAGGACTATAAATTCTTTTTTTGGTACTGGGGATCGAACTCATGACCTCAAGTTTGCCCGCACTTAGGCCACTGAGCTAACTCCCTGGCCATAACTATGAATTCTAATCCATCCTGGGAAACTTAGTGAATCAGCAAAACCCTGTCTCAAAATTTGAAAAAGAAGGAGGAAGAGGAGAAGATGGAGAAGGAGCAAAAAGAGACAGAGACAGAAAAGAAGAAAGAAAAGGAGGCAGAGAAGGAAAGGAAGGAAGAGGAGGTTGGGGGTATAATTCAGTCCAAAGGTCCTGGTTTCAATCCATAATACTAAACCAAACCAAAGCAAGCCCTATTATGCCTAGGGCCTCTATTATATATTCCATGTGTCAATATACTAATATATTACCAAAAACTAAATTGTAAGTAACCTTTTATTTGGTAGCTTCTTCATTTTAGTTTCTTTGAAAAGACCTAGAAAATAGTCTGTTCTCTCTGGGCAAGAGGAAATAACTCTCGAGTTCACCAGCAACACATTTACAAATTTTGCACGCTGAGCCTTAAGCATTTGATGTTGATCTCATTAGCTGCAATCACAGATCACTCCAAACCCTAGCAATATATTTGATTAGGACTCTGCTGCCCCCTTAATATACAATAAAGTAAAGGTCTATAGTCAGGCTTGTACTTTAACATATAATACAGTAAATGTCTGTGGCTTGTCTTGTTGTTTTGCTGACATTTCTCAAATGAGGTTTTCTCTGGCTAATTCATACATATTAAAAATCTCTCCCTGGGGATTATGAGTCAGTATGCAGCCCAAGCCACTTAAACACCACAACTAGCACAGCCCAGTCTCTCAATTATTGGCCAGGTAGAAGCACATGACAAATGGGAAGTTTGATTAAAAACAATGTGAAAAGGATGAACAACACTGTCCAGTGACTCCACAGAAACTCTCGGGCTTAATGGTCACCGGTCAAGCCCTCATCAAGAAATAATTTATGCCTTTCAGCCAGGTGTGGTGACACAAGCCTGTAATTCTAGCACTTGGGAGGCTGTGACAGGAGGATCACAAGTTCAAGGCCAGCCTGAGCTACATAGGGAAAGCCTATCTCAAAACAAAACAAAACAAAACAAAAACAAACAAAAACACCAAGAAGAAAAAGAAACAATTTATGTCTTTAAACTGTCAAAGGAGTATGATACTAACATATTCTAACAGCATGCCAAAAGAAAATCCAAAATGCCAGATACTCAAGCAAATATTCTTTGACCAAACTGTATCTTACACTGAACTCGCAAACTTGATTCTCCTGCCTAAACCTCCCAGGAGGCTGAAACCACCTCAACATAATAAAGAAAAAGAAAATAATGAAAACTCCACATGATCAATCAAAAAAGAGAACAGGATACCCACTTTCACCTCTTCTACCTCACATAGTACTGGATGGCCTAGCCTGAGCCAAAACGAAGAATGAAAGGTACCCCAATTGGAAAGGAAGAAATAAACTGACCTGTGGTCACTGATAACATGATCTTATATATGGAGAACCCTAAAGATAACACACAAAATAACATTAGGACTAACTCAGGTAGTCAAATTCAGCTAAGTATATTCATCTAAATTGCAAGATACAAAATCAACTTGCAAGAATCAGTTGTATTTCTACACATTAATAATGAACACTATGAAAGGAAACTAAGAAAACAATTCCATATTCAATGACATCAAAAAGAATAAAACACTAAGTAATAAACAGCAAAGGAGGTGAAAACATGCATCAAAAATTGTAAAATGCGGCTGAAGATATGAAAAAAGACACCAATAAATAGAAAGAGATCTAATGCTCATGATTTGGAAGACTTAATATTTTAAAGATAGCCACAATATCCAAAGCAATTCACAGATTTAATTCCTATAAAAACCTCAACATTTTTTTGCAGAAAGAAAAATCCATCATAAAATTCATTTAGTATCTCAGGGAAATTCAACAAACCAAATGATCTAGAGAAGAACAAAGCTGGAGGTCTCACATTTCCTGATTTCAAAACTTACTACAAGAGGGGCCAGGGATTTAGCTCAGCAGTTCAAGTGCTTGCCTTGTAAACAGTAAGGTTGTAAGTTTGATCCTCAGTAAGAAGAAAAAACAAAAAACCTTACTACAAGGCCAGGCATGAAGGCACACTCCTGTCATCCTAGCATTCTGGGTGGCTGAGGCAGGAGGATCCCAAGTTCAAGCCCAGCCTGGCCAACTTAGTGACTTAGTGACACCTTGTCTCAAAATAAAAATCAAAAGGACCAGGGATGTGGTTCAGTAGGAAAGCCCAGGACTGTTAAAAAAAAAAAATCTTTGGCACTTGACATTTACCTTGTTTTGTCTCTGCTATAAAAACCAGTTATGAGGGTATGGAGCCCTAAAATTCACATGGTAAATATTGCTTGATGAATGAAAAAAAAATCTTACTCTAAAATTACAAGAATTAAAACATAACAACATATAAAAACAACTAGAACAGAAAACAGAGCCTTACAATTCTCTTACACATATACTCTTACATAAACTCTTACATATATGGTCAAATGATTTGACACACGTGCTCAGGCAATTCATTGGAGAAAAACAATTGTTTTTATCAAATGATGCTGGATAAACCAGATATATGCAGGAAAGGAGTGAAGTTGGACTTTACTGTTCATCATATTCTAAAATGGGTCAAAGGCCTAAACTGGAGAACTAAAAAATATAATACTAATAAAAAACATTTGGAAAAAGCTTTCTAATACTGGGTTTGTCAATGGTTTCTTGAATATAATACTAAAAGCACAGGCAACAAAAGAAAAAAAAAGATAATTAGACTACATAAAAATTGAAAACTTTTAGCCAGGTGTGGCGGCACATGCCTGTAATCCCAGCACACAGGAGGCTGTGGTAGGCTGTGATCCCACTGAGAGTTTGAGGCCAGCCTGGGCTACATAGTGAGTTCAAGGTCAGCCTGAACTACAAAGCAAGACCCTGTCTCAAAAAACAAAACGAAACAAAATAAGAGATTAAAAACTTTTATATATCAAATGACACTGTTCAAATAAGGTAACCCACAGAATGAGAGGAAATACTTGCAAATCACCTATCTCATAAGGGGTAAAACTCCAGAATATGCAGATAACTCATACGATTCAATAATAACAACAACAAAAACCCAATTCAAAAGTGGGTAACATGACCTGTGTGCACTAGTGAAAAAAAAAGTGGAAAAAAATGGACAAAAGCACTGAATAAGCTTTCCTCCAACAAAATATACAAGTCAATGTCAAAAGATTCTGAGAATTCTTAATCACCAGGAAATGCGAATCAAAACCGTAATGAGATATCACTTCATACCCATGAGGATGACGCATTACAAAAATACAGAAAATGACAAGTATTGACAGGGATATGGAGTGGAAACCTTCATGCACTATTAGTGAGAAGGTGACATGCCACAAGCACTGGGGAAAACTGTATTGGATCTTCAAATAAATAAAAATAAAGCCAGGCACGATGGTACACAGGGTCCCTTTTACCGTATGACTTAACATGCTCAGGAAGTCAGGCGCGCACGTCAATACAGGCCATTCTTCCACTTCATACAGGCCATTCAGGACAAACGGCCTCAGTGGCTCTGAGACCATCGCATAGCACAACACTGCATCTCTGTGTCTGAGATGCTATTCATTTAAAAAAGTGTTCTTATTACAGAAAATTTCAAACAAACTGAAGTAGAGGAGCAATGTACTGTAACCCTGTGTATTGCTTTGTTCCAAGAAATCCCAACTGGGTCAATGTGGGTCATTCATCCCTTCCTCCCCAGTTTGAAATTATTTTGAAGTATATTTCAAAGAATGTATTTTTATGCTTGCCTGTCTGCCTATTCATCCTATCTATCTCAATATACATTTCTGCTAGAAGATACTGTTTTTATCATATATCATAGTTTACTAGCATCACTCCTCCAAATTAATAGTTTAATTCCATCAAGTATTCAGACACTATATATATTCTTGACTATTCTATATAATTACCTCAAGTATATTTTAGTTTAGATCCAAATAAAGCCTACATGTTTGGGTTAGATAGCTTTCCACTACTGTATCAAAATACCTGAGATGCTCAACTTAAAAAATAGAAATAGAAAGGTCTCATAATCTTGGAGGTTTCAGCCCTTGGCCAGTTGGCCCATTGCTTTTGGGCATGTGAGATTCCAATTCTCTGCGCACTGTAGTGGGAAGCTGCTAACCTTATGGCAGCTGGGAAGCAGAGAAAAGAGGTGCCAGGGTCCCAGGATCCTTTTCAAGGATGCCCCATTGGGTCAGAGACCTCCAGCCTCTTGAAGTTCCCACCATCTCGTAATAGCACCACAGGCTGGG
Organism: Dolichotis patagonum; assembly: GCA_004027295.1. Lineage (NCBI taxonomy): Eukaryota > Metazoa > Chordata > Mammalia > Rodentia > Caviidae > Dolichotis > Dolichotis patagonum. Next base: position 17,208 of record PVJX010031205.1, read on the forward strand.
CCCAAGCCTTTAACACATGGCCCTTTGGTAGGCAGGTATGAATGTAACAGTTATGTTGGTTAATGTCTTGATTTATTGTGGTAAACGTGCAGTGTAGAAATTACCACTGTAACCACATTTAAGTGTACAGTTTAGTGCACTTAAGGGTACTCATACTGTTGTACAACTGTCATCACCTAACATACCCACAGCTCTCTGTATCTCTCCAAACTGAAGTTCTATATTTATTAAACAACGTCCTGTCCTTCTCACCTCCAGCTCCTGAAACCACCATTCTGCTTTCTGTCTTCATGAATTTGGCTATTATAGATATTTCACATAAGTGAAGTCATATAATATTTGCCTTATTGTGACTGGTTTATTTTGCTTAGCATAATATCCTCAAGGTTCATCTGTGTTTATAGCATGTGACTAGATTAACTTTGTTTTTAAAACTGCATAGTGTTTCATTGCAGGTATAATGGTTAATTTAATGTTATTTAGTCAAACATTATCCTGAATATCTTTATGAGGGTATTTGGGGGATGAAATTAAAATATCAATCAGAGTAGAGTGCTATCCATCATGTGGGTGGGCCTCATCCAATCAGTTGAAATCTGAATAGAACAAAAAGAATAGCCTTTCTTGAGCAAGGGCGAACTCTTCTCCACACTGCCTTCAGCCTGCACTTGCAACACTGATTCTTCCTACTTCTGTAACTGACTGTGACATTGGCTGTCATGAGTCTCCAGACTGCTGGTTCACTCTACAGACTTTTGATCTGCCGTCCTTCATAAACATGTGAACAAATTCTTTGTATCTGAGGCCCACATATTAACAACCAGCAGGGATGGGTCCAAGGAAACTACATTCTAATAAGCACTTCAAGAGTTTCTTAGGCATTCTAAAGGCTGAGAAGCAAGGTGATACAACTCGCGCTCTTTGGGAGTAACCAGGCTCTAGGTGAGTGCACAGAGCTTGTAAATAACATACAAAAAAAAAAAGTGGGGAAAAACAATACACAAGTTGATGGTAACCCATTCTGATACTTGCAGAAGTGAATATTAATGAGTATTCATAAGCAATGAAATTTGTACACTGCTTTCAAACATGCAAAAGTGAACTAGAAATTGTGGCAAACACCTATAATTCTAGCACTCTGGGAGGCTGAGACAGGAGGATCACAAGTTTAAGCCTGCAACTTAGTAAGACACTGTCTCAAAATAAAAAAAGCTGAGAGTTGAATGTGGTGGCATATGCCTAAAATCCCAACACTTTGAGAGGCTAACACAGGAAGATAGTAAGTTCCACCTAGCCTGGGAAACTTAGCAACTTTGTGAGGTCCTGTCCAAAAAAAAAAAACAAAAAGATCTAAGGATGTACCTCAGTGTGAAGTACTTGTGTTAATGCATAGTAGTACAAAAACAAACAAACAAATGAATAAAAAACCAACTAGAGGCTTAACTTTGTTTTTAGGTTTTGCCAGCAATACAACAAAAAATTTGAAGAAAATACATCAAACTATTAAAGTTGGCAAAAGCTACACATTTCAGTGCTTTTTAAAACAAGTACTTAAATTGGGTGTGGTGGAATACAATTACAATCCTAGCACTCAGGAAGTTGAGGATCCTCATGAGGTCAAGGGCAGCCAGTGCTACAAATGAATTCAAAGTTAGCCTGAACTACATAGGGAGACCCTGTTTCAATACACACACACACACACACACACACACACACACACACACCTATGCACACACACACACACACACGTATTTACTACAACTTCTTATAAGCCTATAATTTCAAAACGAGTATCTGAGTGGACCCAGTCTATAATTATTCCAGAATGAAAAGTAAAAACTGTGTAGTACTTTTGCAACCAGTAAAAGAATGAAAAACTATAACAGGCTAATATTAGAGTAAAATCAGCAACAATTAACAAAATTAAACTTTGATGGATACATTTGTGTATTCACCTAAAAACTAAGACATACATTTTTAAAATATTTCACTTTACCTTTTAGTTACTGAAGGTCTTCCATACTGTCCTCTCTTAAGCCCAACTGACAAAGACATCTTCAGTCCTAGAAAAACAGTTCTAAGATTAAATTAAAGAATCATTTTCACTTTATCAATAGCGCTGCGAAACTTTTACAAGCAGCATTTTGCTTCCAACCTCCCACTCGTACTCCATTATAGCCAATTTTCAAGCAAACATAACGAAAGGCCAGAGACACTCTACCTACTCTTTTTGCTTAAAAAAAAAAATTAAAATTAAAAATCATCTAGCTAGCAGGCTAGGTACAGAGGTACATACCTATAACCCTAGCATTCAGAAGGCTAAAGCAGGAAGACTGCAGCAAGTTCAAGGCCAGACTTCAGGGTCAACCTGGACTACATAGTAAGACCATCTCAAATAAATAAATAAATATAGAAATACCTAGGGAAGATCCTGAGGGCATTGGCAGAACGTTCTATGAATTGGAGAAAAGGAAAAGAGGTACATAGGAACTAAAAATCACAATGGAAATTATAATTTTAAAAAGGTAAGTGATTGTGCTGGTATTGTTTGGACAACTGAATGCAGATGTGCTCTGGGTGAATGATTTGCCGCTGACAATGTACAATGTATGTATCATTGTTGCCCCCTGACTGCTGTGTTTTGAAATTTTGTTTTAATTTTTTTCTTCTTTTCCTTGAAATAAAATAGATTTGAAAAAAAAAGCGAGAAACACATATTGGGGATACAGCTAAATGGTAACGTGCTTGCCAGCACAGATGAAGCCTTAGATCCAATCCCAAGCACAGCAAAATAATAATAATTTTTAAAAGTATAAATTTTATTTCATTGACTTTAGTTTCCATTAGGTGTTCTCTTTCTTTCATACGCTGCTAGCTAAAGGAGACAGAAAAAAGCCAAACCACTACCAAACACCCAGCATTTGGGACTAGCAGGGACCTTTTTTCTTAAGGAATTGATTTGTTAATTGACCTTCTTAGAGATGCTGAGGCGTCTAAGACTAAAAGGTAGAAACAATCAAGCTCACCATTAAAATAAGGAAGAAAAAAAAACTAAGTTAAGGACTAAGAAATTTTCACAAAGTTGTGTAATCACTCCAAAAAGAAATCCAGTAACAGCCAACTCTAGTCTGCTCCTCTCTCAGCCCTGGACCATCACCAATCTACTTTTCCTCTAGGATTTGTCTATTCCGAACATGTAGCTGAATAGACTTATACAAAATTCCTCTTTTGTGTTTGGTTTCTTTCATTTAGCATGTTTTCAAGATTATCCATATTGTAGACTATGTTAATCAGCTTCCTCTCACTGGGGCAAAACATCTGAGATAATCAACTTAAGGCAGGGATGGTTTACCTTGGCTCATAGTTGCAGTGGTCAGCTGCCCTGCCCTATTTCTCTGGGCCTGTGATGACACGGTACATCACGGCAGGAGCAAATGGTGGCCAGGAAAGAGAGAAACAATAAGGAGTCAAGCTCCCAAAATGCCTTTCACGAACATGGCCTCAGTGACCTAAATTTTTCCCACTAGGCCTCACCTCCCAAGGGCTCCACCACTTTCCACTAGCACCATAGCCAGGGACCAGACCTTCAACATGTGGCTCTTTGAGGAGCATCAAGATCCAAACTACTGCACAGAACAGGCCAGTCTTCCTTTATATGGCTGGATATGATTCAATTGTAGGATATACCGTATTTTGTTTATCCATTTCCCAGCAACCCCAACAAGGAAGAATGACCTACTGCTTTGCTCACATAATATCTTCAGTGACAAATACAGCGACTGGCAAACGGCACTTAAACATCTGTTAATTAAACACCTGTATGAATATAGCTGGAGGCAGTAAACAGAGGATCACGTACAGACATCTTTTGGGGAGATGAAAGAATACAAAGATGAGCAAGGGAAAGTAAGGAATGCTTCCTGGAAAAGGTGACGCCTGAGTAGAATTTTCAGCAGTGATCTTCAAATTGGGTACACAAGTCTTGAGATAGGAAAGGTTGCTGTATACCTCATGAGCACAGATACTTTGAGAGCAATCCAGATCCTCTTCATTCCTTCAGTGCTCTTTCCAAACTGACCAAATCTAACAGGCTGTGAAAACTGGGTCTGTGACCTTCTTTCCCTCTCCCTTCGCAAAATCACCTCAGCCCACTCTACAAGAAAGGAAAGAC
>PVJX010031206.1:0-21398 GCA_004027295.1 Dolichotis patagonum
AAAAAATGTTTACCAATAAACTTGAAGTTGCCTGGGTACTAAGTTCAGTCCATGGCCCATTAAGCTAAGTGTAACTACCTAAAAATATTCCCCAAATGCCATTTTTATTTTATAATTACCCCACAGAGGAACTGGGCACTATCTTGGTATTAGTCCATTTTCTATTGCTATGATAAAACTTCTAATGCCAGGTAATGTAAATCACTCTTCTTTTAAAGACTGAATTAAGCTCCTTTAACTAGACAGTTAATTGAATGGATTATTAAGTGAGGAATTGTGTACAGTACATTATAGTATTCAGAATAAAGAAATGGTCAAAGGAAACTCCAACTGATGACTTTGCTTTTATTTGTGTAACTTACACGTAGCACTCTAATGTATAACAGAACATAAAACGACAGCCCTGCACTGTACAATACAATCAGCAAAAATGACAGTACTATAGAAATAAGGTACAGAAACAAAGATATCAAGGCTCCATAAACAAGATGTAGAGAAGTGTACAAAAAAGAAAGCTCACTAATCTGGACAGTTGTTAAGTCCAAACATTTGTCTGTCAAGTTGTTAAACAAGGAACATCTTTTTAAAAATAAGGTTTACTTAGCTCATAGTTTTGGAGGCTGAAAGTTCAAGTGTGCTTCAAAACTATGAGCTAACTAGGATTCTATCAAGGCTGCATTAATCCCTTCCCAAATCATTTTCCACTGGGCTTCGCCTGCTAAAGTTTTCAGTAGCTCTCATAACTGTCACCTGGGGACCATGCTTGTATTACATGAATATTTGGAAGACACACAGAAAAAATATCCAAATCATGGCAAGCTCCTTGTTGAAAAATGTGTGCTTATAGTCTAAAGCATTCCATGTGCCTTTTAGACATCCATGCTAATCTGTCAGGTTCTCATTTTTACTCCAGATCTGCTTTTTCCTTACTATACTTATATGTTAATGCTCATCTGTGCCCCTTAATTCCTTTGTATTGTTTCCCTAGCTGGAAGTGTCCTTTCTCTTCAACAGTCTTTTCTGTTATGATTCATATCTTCTCTCTCCAACATATCTGTCTGAAATATTCTAGTTCTTAATGAACTATGTCATATATGAATTCCTAGCACATTATAAAATTAACAAATACTATCTGGAACAGTGTAGTATAATGGCCTTATCATTCTCTAATTATATCATGTTTATTCCCTCTACAACTCAAAATAAAATTCATGAATGCAAGACATGTACATAAACTTCTTTTATATCTTCTGTAGAATAAGGTACCATTTTAAACTATGATAAATAAGCAAGAAAAATCTTTTAAATATGTATATTATTAGAGCAGACATTAATGTAAGTACTTGCTATTATCCTAATATATTTGTCACAACAAACTTTTGAGGTATCATTTCAATAATGAAGAACTTGAAGCACTCTGAATTAACTTGCCAAAGATCAAATGACAAAGTTGGCATTTAAGTATAGCAGTTAAAATTTTTTTGGGGGGATCAGAGATATAGCTCAGTGTCAGAAGTGTCTTCCTGGTAAGCATCAGGTCCTAAGTTCAATTCCTGGTACAAAAAAAGTCTTTTAAAAAAATCTTTATGTCACCTCTGCATAGTAGATGGTCACTAAGTATTTAGTTGACATAAATTAAGATATTCAATATGTACATTTACAATATGGCCAGCCACCATGTTTCCTATGTACCTTTACTTCTGCCTTAATGTCATTTACAATGTTAGACCCAGTCCTAAAAAGACTTCTAGTCAATATATCAGGGTAGCTTCACCATTTGACAAAAATACTTTGTTTCAAATATAGAAAATATAAGTCATAAGGGAAAAAAACCACAAAAACTCATTTCTGCTTTCAAAAACTTACTTGTCTATGGACTAGAAATAGAACACAAACATAAAAATGTTAGATAAAGTTGAAGTCACTGACTGACCAGGTATGCTTTTAGAAGTACCCTAGAACCTGGCTCACTTGTGGTTGTAGAGAATGAAAATACTCCATGCAAGATGGGTGTGCCAGTTAATCTTAACTGGCAGTTTGCCTGGTTTAAGAGACTCCTGGAGAAATAATTGTATCATGAGGGCTCCATACTCATGAGTGAATGAATGCATTGACATTCTTAGCTCAATGAGGTAGTGGGGCCTATTTGGCTGTGGGATATTAAGGGTGTGCCTTAGAGGGTATATCTCTCCCTAATGCTCTTTTTCTGTGCTTATTTCTGGTCACCATGGAGTATACAGTGTCCTCCATCAAGCCCTTCTACCATAATGCTTCTGCTTTGAAGCCAGTAGAGCATGGACTGAGTCCTCTGAAACTGTAATCCAAATCAACCTCTCTTTCTTTAAATTGAAGGTGTCAAGTTTTATATTTTTATTTTCCCAGCAACAGTAAAGCTTATCAACACAATGAACTACTAGATCCTAACTCATTATTTGATGCTAAAGCTGACATGAGATTCTGATGCTTGTGAACAAATTTTTGATTATGAAAGTTAAGCAGTTACTACTCTTTATATCATATTATACATTATATTCAGAAAATAAGATAGACACATCAGTGAGTATTTGAAACCAAGCACAACCAAGTATAACCAAGCCACCCTTGCTTGGCTGTATAATCAGATTTGGAATAGTCCTAATAGAACCTCAGTGCAGAGACTGCAAATCTTTGGTGAGCTGGTTTGGAACTAATGGTTTACTGAGTGTTCTATTGGAGGAGCCCAAAAAATAAAAATTCCAGGATACACATTTTTGTCTGGATAAAAATGAGAATCACAAAATTAACACTTGGAAAATAAATTTTTTCAACCTTATTAAGATTTAATTGACAAAAATTATGTTCATTTATGGTATACACTGTGGTGCTATACTTTGATGTATTTCCATTGTCAAGTGATTACCACAATCACCTGTGTATATCATCGCACATAGTTATCAGTTTTGTGTATATGCAGCAAGAACACTTAAGATCTGATTTCTTAGTCAATTTCAAGTATGAGTTACAACACTATTAACTATAATGGTGATGGAAAATCTTTTAGAGCTTGAGTGCCCAAACTGCAGCCCGAAACTCATTCATTGCAAAGTGCCAACACTGCAATTAAACCTGAATACTGAGGTTTTAGTTTAGAAAAAACAACACATACATTTGGCTCGTGTACTTACCGAGAGGATTTTGCATCCCTGCTATGACATATGTGCCATAAATTTACCTCCACAGAACTATAGTCATGTGTTGTACATTATATCTCCAAAATTTAGCTTCCTTATCTGAAACTTTATGCTGTTTGATTAACAATTCTCTATTCCCATCACCCTCCAGGCCTTGACAACAAACATCTTGTTCTCTGTTTCTATTAGTTTGAATTTTTAGATTTCACATTTATGCAATGTTTATCTTTTTTGTGCTCAATCCATTTCATTTAGTTTAATGTCCTCAAGATTCAAGTTGTGTCAAGATTTCTTATTTTTTAAAAGCGACATAACCAATGGGTGTAGGTATGTGTGTGTGTGTATATATGTAGACTTTGAGTGACACTCAAATCGTATTCAAACTATAGCAGTTTTGAGCTAAACAGCAGTTACAAAAAAGAAACCTTAATCTTCAAGAAGTGAGAACCATAGTAGAGTTATCTTTAAACCAATATTGCCAACAAGTGTTTGTGAGTGAATTTCAATTTAGTTCCAGCTCTGCTACCAGAGAGAGGGAAGAGTTGCATTGTAAATCATCACCTCTGTAACATAATGAAAAGGAACAGCATGAAAATGTTCCCACTGACACACATGGTTTGATTCATGAAACAATTTCTTCATACCTCTTAGGCTACTGACTGACTCCTCAATATAAATCTCTCTGAAGATTCCACAAAGGACTAGCCAATCACAGAGATGAAATAAAAACCTTTACTTGAACCAAATTCCTAAGATTTAAACAAGAAATGTTGCATATATGTAAAAGCAAGTGACACAAAGACAATAATTTGCAAACAAGGTCCAAGGAACTCTGGGGATTTCATTGAACACTACAGACCTAAGTGGTTTTCCCAGTCATTAATTTTACAAGCTTTCACCAATCAATAGGTTAGTTTGTTACCAAGTAGTAAGTAAGTAAGACTAGTATTAAGCCTCAACAGGAAAAGTATACACTGCTTTCACCCAGGTAATTGACTAAGATAACTAGGGAAGAGAACCATACACTACATTTAAATTGCCTAATGTATATTATTTTTTAAAAATATAACTACTCAGAAAGGAGCAAGGATAGTGATTGCAATTTAACTTAAGAAAATGCCTTAAATCTTTTAAGCAGTGAAATCCAGGGGTAAACAGTAAATGTTTATGTAGAGGAAATTAATCTAATTAGAAACATTACATCTAAATTTAAATCTGTAATGTATCAACTAGCAATTTTATGGTTAATGTTTTTGAACTCTGTATTCTACTTTCCTTCCTGTTTTTTCTATTTTGTCTTTTTAAAATTTTCTTTTATTTCTCTCTTCAAATAAAATAAAATAAAATATAAAAGAAAAAATAAATTTAAATCAGTGACTGAAAAAGTACTAGTTTTGCTTTTTGTGACTCTCCTAGATCTCTGATCCTTATGGTGACAGCACAAAAGTTCTAAGTCAAATAAAAACCAATTGATCATTCTACCATACCCCTAGCTACCAATTGGATCTATTAACTATGGATTTTGAAGTCTCTTCAATCACACAGCACTTTATATATTTATATATCATGGTGTTCATATGCAGTCCTTAATCAGCAAAGTCAGTTAAGTACATGCTTTGTAGTTACATAGCTATATGGACTAATTTATGTTTAAACAAATTTTCTCCATATTTGCTGTCCACTTGGGTTATTGCTTTTGTCACCAAGTAATTCTGTTGTCCTCTGTTTCTTTATATGTGGCCTTCCAATGAAACTTTCAGATTAGTTCCTTTCTAATTTTTCATAACTATTTCTTATTTTTTCCTTCTATTGTTAAACTGTTTCTCCTTTTTATTGTTAGTCTTTCCATCTGATTGTATTTCACATTTATCCTAAATCCCGATGATACGTATTATTTGGAGGACTGGTACCTAAATTAAGAAAGTAGCACATGAGAAACTTTCCAGAGTCACTTGGCACATGGTAATCAAAGCTGATTTCCTTTCCTTTTTCCATGTGGAGAGGTCTTTCCTACCTCTTACATAGGTTATTTTTTCTATTTTGGCAATTGTGTTACCAAACTTAAGGTTATATTTGCTTATATAACTGCTTAATTGTAAATCTAAAAGTTAAATTATAAGTTAAAAATTTAATTATTTTTCTTTATACATGGAGACTGCCATGTTAATCCTCAGTACATGAGTATTGATTTGTAACATTTTGTTCATTCGTTACACAGAGAATGCTTCAACTCCACAAAACACTTTTATGAGTGAACTTGTGCAGAATGACTTAAATCATAAGTACCTTGATTTTCTGAACTATATTCTCTGAGAAATAAGGACAGCCTGACTTATACTGTTTATATTATAATATTGGCATTTGAATCTAATAAAAATCTATCAAAACCATTGTTATTTATTTAAGGCAGCTCCTTTATCTAGTACAAGTTCATTTCTAACAAACAAAGCCAAACATTTCTAATTTGAATGAGTTGGAAGGAAAACTAATTAAGTTGATGGAGACTCATTTTAATCCCTTTAAGAACATATAGTAACAGCAACTATTATAACTACTCAGACACTGCCTTGTGGAGTTTTAATTAATAGATAAGGACGATCTCTAATTACCTCATCAAAAAACTTGTATGAACAGTGTCAGCTCTACATATAACACAATTATACTGTTTGTAAGTAAAGAGATACTTTAAAACACTTAAAGACCAGTTTGTATTTGTAGAAGAGTAGAGGTAGCCCCAACCTTTTTCATTCTGTGGTTAATTTACTTATATAGTCCTTTATTTAAACGAGGTAACAAAGAAAGAGATAGCAATCGAACAGTTTTGATCACATTGGACAACATTTTGAGCCATTCCAGAATTCCAATATTTCAAATTAATTTGGTTTTCTTAGTTACAGACCTAGTAACTGTAATAGTGGAGAATTATAAATTAGAAAGAATAAGTTCTCGGATCAGTTATTCTATTTATTTCATTCATGAGGAATATATTGGTATAGTATAGAGTTTATATGGTTATTTATTGTCCAAGCCATGCTTTCATATTGGGTATTTCTGAGTCTTAATTCTGTGCCTTAGGGAAACAAAGAGGCAATGCAAATTTTAAAATGAGGATGTGGTAGAGAAAGAGAAATAGAGACAGAGTCAGAAAAACAAGTGTGAAAATTAAAATGTATTTTAAGCTTAAAGAAAGTAAGCCAGGCAGTATTTTGATGTAGGATCCTTAGGGAATTTTATACTGAAAGCAAATACATTAGAATTTCTAATCCATTCTTTGAATGAAAGTGGGATACTGCTGTTCTGCAAAGGATTTGACACACCACATTCAAGATTTTATTCACACATTCAACACGCCTGAGTTTTCTTTTTGTTTTCCTCTTATAGCAAAATTCTAGGTACTACTACATGCTGAGACTACAAAGCAAATACAATGATAGAGGTTTTCAAATGGTGTCAAGGAAGTGCGGAGGAAAGGTTCCTTGAAATAGAAAATGCAGAACAAAGTCCTTAAGGTGAAACCATGAGAGCCTGACATTATCTCTAAAGGTGAAGGAAATACCAGTTGAAAAGTATTCTAATTCAGTGAGTCCACTCTTGTCCAGGGTAAGTTACTCCTTGTTGGGTAATGAACAATAACATTACAACCAGGACACTTATCAAGCAACTCTCTGTCTTTGGTTTCCCAAGTAGTCAACACTTTGCCAATTTGAGATTAGTTTTTGAAGTAATATGAAAATTAAAATTCATAGACTTGACAGATTTGAATTACTAGAGCTGATCAATTAACACGTGGAGATCTACCAACAAAAGTTAGATAATTTATACATGCAAATTTCACAGGCAGTTGTGAATGGGTAGCTCTAGATTTATGGTTATGCTGGTGTCTTCAAAAAGTTAGGAGATCATCATTGGAAATAAAGTCTACAAATTTTTAAGACAGGGAAACCTGATGCTGTGTTTATTTATGTGGAAGATATCTGCTGTAATTTATCTCTTTCTATGTCAACATGCTTCTTCAATTTACTTTTTTAGTTAGTCTTCTTTGTTTGAATGCTATTTTCTGAGATTTTTGAGGAAATTAGAAGAGTCTGAAGAGCCTGTTTGAAGTGATTTTACATTTCACACTTCTAACTGTATGAATATCATGGAAGAGTTGTCTGTGTACACTTTTTATGAGACATTAAGTATTATTTTGGATTTTAGCCTAGTCATATGGATGAAAAATTTTATTATTATGAGTTTTGTGTCTTTTTGCTTTGATAAAGCATTTATTAAATTGCATTTTGCTGGCTTTCATGGTTAGTAATTCTGTATATTTTTATGACTTCTTGGTAAAATACTCATACTCATGTCAAATGTCAGCTGAGAACTAGCATTTTACCATCCTTTTTTCATCTTCTACATTATGCTGTCCTTTTTTTCCCCCAATAACATTTATGGCAGTTTGACATTCCCTCCTCTTCCAATCACCAGTATAAACTCATAGCTCAAACATCGTCATGCAGGTGATCAGTAGTACACACTGACAAATGTCACAGAACAAAGAGAATCGCATTTGAAATGCCCAGGCTTAAAAAGCAAACCAAGATTCGGGCTCTCATTTAAAACCTTCAGTGGCCCTGTGGCATTATCACGATTCATTATATTTGATACTTTCACAACTTTCAACTATTTTAAAAATCACATTTCTCTGTTCTTCTGTACTTTCAGAGATTAGTCCTGATCCCATTTATTTTGAAGTATGAATCTACTGACATGTATTGATATCATAGGTCATAAATATCTTCTCCAAATGAAAACAAAGGAACAATGAAATGGTGATAATTTTGGAACTGCACAGGGACTTAGAGATAATTCTATCCAATTTCTTGTAAGTACTAGCCTGGGATAGTTCAGTGATTTGTACTAAGTGATAGATGCTATTATATCTGTAATTTTTACAGCTGGTTCCAGAACACAAACCACTCGCATTTTGTCTAGTGTGTATTCAGCTATGGCTTAGGGCTTCTACATCAATTCATTTAATTAAAAAAAAAACCTAACTTGGTTCTATGCACAAAGGATTGGTAATAAGACACATAAATCACAATATCACATATCTCTACATATATATGCATATTCTTATTATTTTGCTAGAGAAATTTGAAGTTTGGTGGCAGACAGGTAGGCAAATATATAAGATATGCTATCCAAGAATATATTAGTTGTTATAATTGATAAAAACATTTATTTTCCTGCTGAATTTAGACACATCTTCAACTTTTGTCTCAATGTAGCTCTCTGGGCATCTATTAATTCTCTGCGAGAATTGTCATGCATGTAGAAACCTATTTCCTCTCCAAGAATTAGTAATTTTCTTAAGAATTAGTGTATAGAGAAAAAAGTGTATGCTTATAATAATTTCCCTACCAGTAATAGGTACCTTTTATTATTAAATTGTCATGGCTCTAAACACATAATTATTAAAGCAAAATTGTTTAGGTATGAATCATCTAACATCAATTCACTGTATTCTGAACTGTAGGTGACATGGATCTTTGATAAACACTATGGCCAGTTCTCTGTAAGTGATTAATGACTTCACTTTCTTGATTTGGTTCATGGTTTTTGACCTGCTTTGTGTTCTTTTAAATCATGCATTATCAAAGACTTGCAACTGAGTTATATTCCAGTACCTCTATATTAGAATAAATTACTCAGTCTTTATTTACTCATTAATTTCCTTTCAAAAATGTATTATTGCTTTAGCTGATGCAATAAGTGGAGGAAGGGAATAATTAAAAAAAATCCTTCAGACCTAGACTTGTGATGTCACTGGGCTTTCAAATGAAAGATAGGACTCACTGATGCGAGTTTAGATTTTTGATCTGTTAGTCTGACTGCTAATCTGTTTAGGGTAAGTAACTTGATACAGACTAAAAAGACTAAAAATAAATCTGATACTGGGAAAAAACTTTTTGACTGTATTAAAAATAAAGACTGTAAGAAGGAATTTATAAACAGGGCTATTGTCAAGTGGAAGCTGAGTGGCTGAGAAGATTTATAGACCTTGCCGATCGTGTAGCCTCAGGAGCATAATGATATGCTCATGTTGTTTAATAGCATGTATACCGGAACCCAGTGACTATTTGTTCTAACGAGACTACCAAAAGAACTAAGTTCTTGGAGAATAGCTTTTTATAAATATTTGGGAAGAGAAAGAGGGAGAAAGAGAGACAGAAGGGGAGAGAGGGAGAGAGAGAGAGAGAGAGACAGAGAGACAGAGAGAGACAGAGAGAGATAGAGAGCTCACACTTAATATGAACTGCTAACAGGAAACATGTTACATAACTGCTTCTTCAATGGCAATTGAATCAACTCATTGTCATCAAGGTTTAAGTGAATGAGATCTTGCAGTTAGCAAAATTGAATAGGAAATGCTTTAATTTTGTTCTGGCTGTAATCCAACACAAGAGTCTTTTCAAGTGTGGAATTACAGAGCTGTACTAAATGACTCCAACTGAACTCTTTGTAGGGTAAATTCAGTAGAGTATCATTGCTTGCCAATGGGAACTTGGAGAAAAGGGTGGGTGAAAACTTGAGAAATCTTAGGTTGCTAAGTGACTTGTTGACCAGTTATCATTGTCACCTAGTATTAGATGAAAATGGAGATCAATATTAACTACTTTCATTAGTTTATAGAGAAAATCAGTGTCATTTTTACCTTAGCAGAAAGACTTTTGATAGTTATTCATAATGGCAAAACTTTCAGATATTACCTATTCCACAATACTTTTGTCTGGGAAGCAAGGTCAAGAGAATCTCTTGGTGAGTAGATTTTAAAAAGGGAATCTTTTACAGGCAACTGTTTTTCTGAACAATGTTTTTCTGCATGTTGGTAAAGAATATTTTGTACCTGTATAAATCAGTAAGACCTGTATCTTAGTTTCTTTTCTGTAGTTGCCAGCACCCAAAGTTAAAGGGGGAAAGATTTACATATTTAGCTCACAGTTTGTAGAGGTTTAAGTCCATAATTGACTAGGTCCAAGGCAGGATGGCATGGTAGACAGGCATTGCATCAGAGAAATAGTTCATAGTGGGTAGAACACAGGAAAGCAAACAAGAAGCTTTTTGCCACATTTATATTCTGTGCAGGATTAGGGTGATGCCACATCAACCAATGAGCTAATTTAGTAGTCACACACCTTAATGTTAGTGCCCTTAATCTTATTATTGTACCATGAATCAATCACACACTGTAGTCATCCACTTCTTAAAAACCCCCACCTATGACTAGTCAAAGGAGGCCATGGGAGACAACTAGAAACAAGCCATTAAAAACCTGACATAAATTTCACTTTTGCCTCCACAGTTTGATTATTTGAGGGCTTGTTATTCAGCATATGTATCAGTATTCTCACCAGAATTACTGACCAGACTAGAAGATTGGGCAGTTGGAAAAGCCTTAACTACATTTTAAACATATATTTATGGTTGAATGTTCTGCCATGATTTCATAGACCATATAACATTTTCTAGAAAAAAAACTATAATTCTATATAGTTTGATAGAGGTTCAAAGGGAGGTATATCGTTCTTTTCTTTTAATTTTTTTATTGGATGCTATTTAACATCTGAATGTTTTGTTCTAGCAACATTGATTCTATATCTAAAGAGATTGGTTTATTTGCCATGTGTCTCTTAGTGCTTTGACCACATTTTATGTCTGCACTTTTACATTTTGCCAAATGCCTTTTTTCTGTCTCCACTTTCTAGTGGACTATCTGCCTAAAAGTCATTCCAAAATCAAGTTCTGAGTATCCAATAGTCAGGATGAATTGTTTTCATTTTGAGGAATTTATTGTAAGTTTTCATGTAAGAAATAGATCTTCATACAACATTCCTGCTAGAGAGTCAGAGACTCACCAAAGAAGGAAGTAGAAGTAACATGCTCCTTAACACAGGAGTTTCTACTTTGAGGAACTGTGGAATTAAAATAGCATGGTGCTACTGAGTTTGTGCATATTCAGCCTAGAAAAACTTAGAATGGGTACTTAAGCTGGCTTGAAGACACTTATTCTGCACACATTTCACAATGCTGACTTTGGTGATGTCATGTTGGTAGTTGGGCATGGATCATGGTTGAAATAGTTACATGAAAAATGATAAATACTAAAATCATTGCCCCCCTTTCTCCTGGAGAGGCAGTTAACAAACATTTGCCATCACATAATGATCCAGTGTAACTAAAACACCCATTTAAATAATCATTGTTTAGTACAGGAATTCTCAATCTTGTCCTGGGGTCAGCAATATTAGTATTCTTTGGGGATTTGCTAGGGTTGCAAATATTCTAATGGTGCCCTTAGTCCATAGACTCACCCTCTAAGGGTGGGATACAAGACATCATTTTAAACAAGCCCTCCCATCCAGAGGAATCTCATATGTGCTAATATAATAATCAATTCTCTAAGGATTGAGGAAGAATAAACTTTAATTAACTGTAGGATGACTATAGTTGAACGATCAATTATCTCATACATGTCCAACTTCCCATTGCTCTTATCAAGGTTTCATGGGGTACTTGCTAAATGGGACTGCTGTTTATAGCATCTATACATATGATAGGGAGGGTGCCAAAATTGTCTCCTTTCCAGGATTCAGTCATCAACCATTACTCAAGACTTCCAAAAGGAAAGTGATAGTAATCAACTTGGTAACTTGTTAACACTACCATACTCTCACTGGGCTAAGAATCTGAATCCCATGGGGGGTTTGTTTAAATGCAGATTTTTGGGCCCCAGCCCCAGAGTTTCTGATTTGTAAGCCTGGGTATGGCATGATAAGTTGTGTTTATAATCAAGTTCCTAGGTGATACATGCTATTAGCCCAGGGACCACTCTTGAAAGCACTCTCGAAAACCACTGCTCTAGAACATCTGCAAACTATCTGCTTTTGTATAAGTTTTTGCGTTTTATATTTTTTTCTCTCTTGTTCTACATTTAGCTTGACTGTGATTTCTCCTTAGAGCACAGCCTACATCACATGGGGCATGATTTTTAATGTGCAGGAGCCTGCTGAGCCCTCTATTTCCTGTCAAGGTATTGGTCAGAGTTGTGATATACTTTGTCATTTTTTTTCACTCTCAAACTGAGCTTTTATAGCCATGGCACTTTGCTGTTACATCAGATGGAACTTGCCTGTTTCCTTATTGCAGTATTTGTAGCCTCGTTCACACCTTCTGCTGAATGGGTCTGCATGGGGCACTCACTAATTTGAACAGGGTATATTCCTCTTCTTTGAATAGAATTTACCCTCTTTTAATAGAATAACTTAATTCATCTATAGTACATTTTTCTTGTTTTACTCTCCTTGGAAGTATAAGAATTCTTTCTAATTCTTGAGAAGTTCAATTTAAAGTATTTCCTGCTTACCACTGGTATCTTAGGTGAAAAGATTTAAAAGATAGTCATGACCACTCCAAGACATTTTTGCAGGTCTTATTGTGGAGCTAAGTTTGAATGCCAAGATCCTGAACTCTTAGAATGCAGTATTTGAATATAAGTGGTTCATGTTACAGGTTTCCTTTTTAATGCCATGTCTTTGAATACATTGGTATGTTCCTTAGTAAATCTGACTAAGGCAACATAATGTAAAGCCTATCTTGGTTACTAAGTATTTGTGTGACTTGAGTGTGCTGGGCTTTGGTTTCCTCATTTATAATGTGAAAACAATGACATCTGTACCATATTTCCTTTACCTAGTGTGACAATCACAATGACATTTCTGAAAGTGTTTTGTAAATTCTAAAGTCTTGTAAAACTGTGAAGCATTACTATTTGTGTCCTTTATTTTTCACCATATGATCAGGACAACTAAACATTTAGGATACAATAGCCGTTTTTGTTTGTTTTTTGTTTGTGTGTGTGTATGCATGCACGGGTGTGTGTGGTCTTTATATATCTGTGGAAGTAGACACCAAATATGACATCAGATTATTTACCAAATAGCCAACTTGAGCATAGCCTGCAAGTATGGAATGGCAGATACAAAAGTTGTCTATTAGCTGGACTTGAAGAGGCAGAAGCAACTGGGAACTGGCTGCAGGCCTTAGAGCTTCTGTGGGCATTCCCTGCTTGGGAAGTGGGGAGATATACCAAGGAGTCAAGTGCAGCTGCCATTTAAAGAACAGAATTACTGGGATAACAATACGCTTTATTATTGGTCTTTGTTAGGTACAACAATAATATTTTGGTTTGACAACTAGATTTGTCAAAGGAAAAAATGAATATTTTAGGTATTCAAAATAGAAAAGACAGCTGAATAGGTTATAAAATTTTATAGAATCATTGTTGAGAAAGCACATGGAAAGTCTTCTAGAAGACATTTCTCTGACTGTTGTTTCTCATGATGTTCAGAAAATTTTATGTATACTTTCACTTAACATTTTATAGTGCAGTGCCCTGAAATTCATCTCAGCCATATATTTGACAATTACATGTATTATACAAACAAAATGGCATAAAAAGTGCTGGGAAAAGTGTCTGATACATGTCTCAAAATTTATTAGGTAACTGATGGTAAGTCAATTAAATTCTCTGAAACTTAGTTTTCTGATCTAAAACAGAAACAATAAATGTCAACTTGCTTATATTCTGAGTTTTGACTGAAATAATGTAATTAAAAATAGTATTCAATGACATAATATGCTAGAAATGCAATATTTTATTTTCAAAATGTTTATAAGGATGTACATGTAGTCAGTGTAATTGTATTTGTCATGGAATTAAAAGTAAACCAGGAAAATGTATGTTGGATGAAAGACTCTTTAAGTGGGTTCAGTGCTGATTCAATTTTTGGCTGCAGTAGATCTTGATTCATATATCAGCCCTCCTGCAGACTGGCTAACAGTGGTTGTGTACAGCATATGTGGTGTCTTTACTGTGCCCTGGACAAAGGAATAGAGGCTAAGCTCTTCAGATTCACCAGTGATTCTGTCCTGAGAGGAATACCTAGTACCATGAAAGGCAGACCTAAATTTCACATTCATCTTAAATGGCAAGAACAATGATGTGGAAGAACGAAGATAAAATATAACATGGATATAAATAAAGTTCTTCATTTAGAGTAAAAATAATCTATTGCACAAATTCAGGAAGGGGTTGATCTGTCTTGGAGGAAGTTGATGTGAAACCATCTGGGGGTTTTAGATATCTATGAGCTCAAATGGAATGTAACACGCTTACTTGGAAAAAGAAAATGCTGAATAGAAAAGTATGGCTGCTTACTAGACTGATCTGATGTTAAAAATTTAGCTACTTAGCTACTCAGTCAGGGAATTAGAGCTGTGAAGCTAATGATTTGAATGTCTTCTAGTGAAACCTTGTTCAGGTCATTTAATGTCTCTTGGCTTCAGTTTTTCTAAACTTTAAAATGAATTTAGCTTAAATTATTTCTGAGACTGCTTCCAATTCTAAAAATCTGTACTAGAGCTGGGTCATAACAACCACCCCTGCCTTTTTTAGTGTTTTAAGAATTGACATATCCACAACTACTAGAAAACATTTCAATTTCCAAAAAATAGCTGAGAACTAAAATTAGAACTTATGTATACTGTTTGTAGAGATGTTTATAACTTTGTATTTTCTCAGTGAGTAACATTTAATTTTGTTGGCTTAGCCAAAGAACTCTTAAGAAATAATGTGTTTTACAACTTATTTTGCTTAACTGGTATATTTTAAGAACTTTTTCTGGAACTTCAAATATTCCTGTAACTTTCAGGTACAAATCCCAGTGGGGTTCAGTTGGCTCACTTTGCTTGTAAGATAGATAATTTGAACTGTGTGTGCTTTTACAGTGCGCACTCTTAGATGTCTAGCATGAGACTTTCAAAATTAAGGTCCTGCCTATTTCTTATAGACATATTCAGGGTCTCAGACCTCTCTTTGCAGGAATAACAGTTTATCATCAAAACTATGGAGTCATTTTTGCTGCCAAAAAATGAATGTGCTTTTCCCTAACTTACAGAAATATTATGTCTTTCATATAAGCTTTAATTGAGCAGTAAATGACTTAGCAGTTTGAGGTACCTCTGGGTTTTAGAATATGTTGGTTCTTTCAAGACCAATAGTATTCCCATATGTATGTTGTCAGTGTTTTAAAGCATATGGTAAATTTCACTCATATTAGTATATCAATTGATACAAAGGTTGTTATATTAAAAAGCATTGAATTATATTCTCTATACGACCAAGTCTCTTTATGAATCTTTTTCCTTTTCATCATTAGTTTTTAAAATGTATGTGTTAAGCATATTAAGGGTGTTATGTTAAGAGAGATAATGGATTGTTTCCTTCTCCTCCTTACTCTTCCTTTCCTCTTCCTTCTCCTAATCCAAACTTCTCCTTTTTTCCCTTTGATTCCTCTGTTCAAAACGCCTGTTAAACCACCACTGTGTGTGAGATAGGCTGAGACTTTATTCTCCAGTGAGATATCTGCCTTCATGTTGCTTTCAGTATAGGATGGGAATCATTCAAGTGAACACTTGCAGTGCAGAGAGTAGAGCAGACAGCTCAGTGATGAAGGCAAGAGAAAGATCCCAGAAGGAATTTCAAACCCTGGAGCTAAAGGTTAAGAATTAGCTGAATGAAGGCTTGGGGCAGATGTAGGAAATGTTCAAGACAGAAGGAAGGTATATAATAAAGTTTTGAGCTGGAGAAAGGCATAACAATTTAGAAATATTTAAAAAGTCAGTACAAATAAACTAAAGCATAAAAGGAGAATTATCTAGAAATGGGATTAAAGGGACAAGATGATACAAGGTCTATAGGTTATGAGTTCAAAAGGGAGTGTTATTGGAGAGTTTGAAGAAAGTAATTATCATTCTGTTATCAAGAGAATATTTTTTTTTTCTGCAGAGTGAGATGACAGGGTTATTGCCATGTTCCATGTGACAGATGCTGCTACTGCATTGGCTGGACCAGGGTGTGTTGCAGTGGCTATTTTGTTTCAGCAAAGTTTTGATGTGTTATTCTATTTTTAAGTAATTGCTTAAAATCTGTCTTTAAAAGCAGATAAAACCAAAACTCTCTTTTCTTTGTTAGTATTCTTAATGTAGTGACAGAAATGCTGCTGAAAGCAAATTTATAGCTCTTAAGAGTTTGAAGTATTGATAGTAGATTTCTAGCGGATGTATTGTTTTGTGTGGAAGAAAAAAAACACTAGAATATGAGTCAGCGTTCTGAATGTAGGCTCTAGTTTTGCCTCTAATGAACTCTTTAACTATAGGTAAATAACATCAGTAGGCACTTCTTTCAATCCTAGTCTTCTATGATTCTATGAGATCTGCTACTTAAGAAAAAAAAGCTCTATAGAAGAAAAGTCTCTAGGTGTTTATTTCCATTTTAAACATTTTAATATCATTTTAGTCCCTATTAGTACCCATATAAAAATTCTATATTCAATGGCCAAGAAACCTCGATAACAGTGTCAAATATCTGAACATACAATATTTTAAACCTGGAACTAAAATCATACACAATTTTTTATTCTGCACACTTGCTTAAGCACCTGAAACAAAATTTTTAGGTTTGAAAAATGGGTCACACCCCAGGAATGGTAATGTGTAGTAATGAGTAGTTAGGCTCAAGTGCATAATGATCGCTCCACTTGGCTCCACTTATTAGTGTCCATTTAGCCATAGAAAAACTCCTGTAAGAGCTTATTAAAGTACAAATTCTTGGTCTTACCCTCTTAGCTCCTGATCACTAAGTGGTGGTTTAAGGTAAATAGGGATGGGTGTGTTCCAGGGCAGTGTTTTCCAAAGTGATCAGTTTTGCACTAATCTTGTTATTTATTGGAACAAGTGTTTGGAAGTAAAATAAGCTGGATTAAAACAGTGTCACATGCAGTCGCTCAATGCATATATATGTCTTTTGCAAGTATTAGCATATTACAGATTCATGAAGGGGAGTTCAACTTTGTTCCTGTATTTCTTTGCCTCATCAGACCCCACAACTATTTTTACTGAAATATCTTTTAATAACCTTTGCTGTGGAATTCCTTAGTGAAAGTTATACAAGAAGTTGTGCCACAGTCATTTCTTCTAATCGTTGAAATGGAGTAAATATTAAGATATGAATTTTCTATTGTTTAAACAAAGGCACGTATATGTTAAACTGCTAATGGAATATGGATAAATATTTTGGCTAGAAAATCATCTTATTTAATTATGTCATAATGCATCATATGACTAATTATGTATTTCTATGTGAAGGGCATTCTCTTAGATCTGTGCAGAATGGAACCTGCTGAATCTTCTCTGGTGAGAAGTTGCCTCCTGTGACTTTTGTTTTAGTGAAATCAGAAATCAACTATGTGAATTATCTTGCCAAAAATATGACTCTCTGAAACTACACTGATCCTTTAAAACCTGAGTAGCAGTAAACTATACAGAATGGGTTTCAGAAAAATAATGGCTCATTTCCTGTTGTCATGAACAACAAGTAAATGTTTTTAAAATGAGTGTATCTTTAGATGCTACCCTTTGAGGAACCTAGAATTCACCGATGGATATATCTCTGACCAAAATGAACCTCCTTTATCACTGATAACAATCTACTGATCACCATGTGGCAGACAGTATGTATGGCATTGGGACCCAAAGGAAAAAAGGCATGGTTTCTGCTTTTCAAAAAGGGCAGTTTGGAAGAAATTACCACGTACACATATGGATGGTTATAATACACTGTGGTAATGGTTACAGTGGGGATAAGTGCAAGGGGCAATTGGACCATAAAAAAATAAAGTAGTTGAGTCAACCAGGGGGAATCAGGACAGATTTCACAAATGAAACTGGCTTGGTTTAGTCTGGTTTTTTATTTTCTTCTGAAACCCTGTGCTGACTCTGCTATTCAATTACCAAGAGAAAGTCTAAATTTTGCTGCCTTGCATGTGCTCATATGCTTTTCCAAAATAAATTGTGTTTATATAATAATTTTTACCTTTTCTCCTCACTCATCATTTCCATCTTGATATTACTTTGAATTATACCCCCCACAATACTCTTAGTTTCAGCTGAGCATTCACATTTATGGTACAAACTAATAGAATTTTTCATTTGCGTTTGGTTTGCAGATGTTGAGCACATGGCTCTTAAGTGTGGTATTATTCTTACAAGGGTGACAGTCTTCAAACGTTTTGATTAGTACCTCAATTTTACACTTCTACATATGGCAGTGAGCCTGTGTTTTATATCTTCCTAGCTTCATCTTTTACAAAGCTCTTTTATTCAGAGAGGCAATTTTTGTTTCCAGTTTTATGTCTACCAAACTACTGTGAGGCTTTCAGAAAGGTTTGATAGCTTTTAGTTTCAGAATTGGGATGTTTTACTTAATTTTTCAAAGATCTCAAAGAAATATATGTCTGCATTGAAGACAAATACACCTTGCATATTTTCACTACCTAGCATCTGTATAACATTTTCTACTTTGGAAAATACTATACCTGCATTATTTCACTTAACTCTCACTATACCATTTAAAATATGAGGCAATTGAAGCTCAGTAAGGTTTAGTGTGTTTTTCCAGGTAATGTACTAGTCAGTGACAGGAGGAGGGCTCAGAGAGATTTCAGCCTCCAGTTTTGAAGCTGTTTTTACCATATCCTATAGGAGAATGATTTTGGATTATGTTAGGTTCAAAAGAAAGATGAAAGTTAAATAATATAATTTTTTCTTGGTAATGCAAATGTAAGTATTACTGTTAATGATTTGGGTAGATAAGATTATGTGTGACATGAGAGAAAGAAAATTCATAACCATTCCAGTTCAAATATAGTAGGCAATGTTAGTGAAGCATAGGAAAAATGTTCATCTGGTTTAGTGTTTAAAAAAATGAAACTGCAACCAGCAGGGCTGGTTAAAGGAGAAAGAGTAAAAGATGCACAATGATAGTCAGTGGGAGGAGATGGAAAAACTGAATGGAATATGGACCTAATCAGAGACTGATTAATGTGACTACATCCCAGGAGAAAGACTAGATTCTCTGCCATCTTCATTCTGAGGTTAAGGCCTCTTGTATACCAATTATCTAGAGCCAAATTAATGCCACAGGGGCTGAGCAAGGAGGAACTTTCAGTCAGAATGTAGTCAGCGCTTAACAATTCATAAGTATAGCACAGTTGTACTATCATGTCACTGACTTCAGATAAAAGAGCCTGGTGGTGGTCTCAGGTGGTGGCTTAGTGGTAGAGCTCTTCCCTTCCACACACAAGGCCTGGGTTTGATCCCCAGCACCACAGGGTGGGGAAGAGCCTGGTGGGAGGAGGGGGTTAATAATTGGAAAATAATGTTGAAGGGTTTAGGTTAAGTTTATTGACGATTCTGTGAGAGGCCAAATGAAGAAGTCACTCCATGAAATATACCAATTGGCACTATACCATGAGCCAATTAGAGTGAGATACTATCCTAATTTTATAAAAACTGCAACCACTTTGAAAATTACCAGCACACAATAGTATTTTAATTTTATCAGTCCTTAAAATATCAATGAGATAAAAATCTCTCTCTCAAACTATTTTAATTGGAGATATACCTTTTCTCAAGTGCCTATGCAGTACATTCAAAAATTAAAATATATTGAAGTTTTTGACCGAAAATTTTGAATATCTAAAACATCTTGACATAATTGTACAAAATGATAAATCAATACATTAAGAACTATAAATTAAGTCATATAGACATTTTAAACAATTTTACAACTCTATAATTATATGTAATAAATTGCACATACAAATTTTGTAAGATTGATACAGTCCTATGAAAAAGAACCTTCTTCACAATCAGTAAGAAACATACTAAAAATACCTGTTTGCAATCCATCATTCCCTACTTGTCTAAATATTTCTCCTAAATGATGATTGGGTAAAAAAAGAAATTAAATTCATGTGACATTAATCATCATAAGCAATTTTTTATATGCACGAACTGAAAATGGACAGTAGGAATTTATAGAAGGCAAACTTCTGAAAAATACATGAGTATTTTTCGAAACACTTCTTGGTTACTTGTGAATTTGAATTCAACTAGGAATGAGTGACTTTAGTGGGAGAGCATTTCAGGTTTGGACCAAGGAGATAACAAAGCTAAGACAGGAATGAAGACCCCTTCCCCAGAAAGATGGGAGAGACATCTTTCATCCAAATGCAGGCAGCATGCTGATAATCAAGCAGAGCTGGAGTTTGGCTAGCTGGTGGAAGATCATAAAAGAGGGGATGAGCATAGATGTTGATAATAAGACACAATTGATTTTTTTAAGACTAGAGGAAGTGACCTACATTTTTAAAAATGGAGTTCATTTAAAAAAAAGAAAAGCAAACCTACACAAAGATACAAGAGATTCACTGATTCAAATATATTGTTATCAAGTGCCCACTGTACATCAGGCAGTGTTCTAAGTGCTGATGAATGTACTGTTAATATATGACCACTTGAGAGGACACCATGCTGGCTGGTTTGTGTGTGTCTGCTTCCTTTTTTAAAAGTACTGGGAAATAGAACTCAGGTCCTTTAAGTGGCAGTTTACCCCCTGCCCCTTTACATGTTTTATTTTAACTTGCTATATTTTATTTCTCCTGTTCAGGCTGGGCTGGAATTTCTGATGTCCTGCCTCAGCCTTCCAGAATGTTGGGATTACAGGCATGCATCACCACACCCAGGTGTGTTTGCTTTCTTAAAACAGCTCTATTTCAAGAAACTTTATAATTACGGAAAATTTTCAAGAACCTTACAGAGCTTTCTGCTTCACCCTTCTACTAGTTTTCATCTTAGATAACTATGATACATTTGCCAAAACTGAAAAACTTTATATTATACATTACTATTAACCAAACTCCAGGTATAACTGAATTTTCTTAGTTTTTTCCTAATGACATTTTTCTGCTCCATGATCCCATCCAAGTAACCACATTATATTTAGTAACTACGTCTCCTTAGATGCCTTGTATTGTTTTAGCAGTACTGATTAGACATTTTATAGAATGTCCTTCCTTTTGAATATGTCTGATGCTTCTCTCCTAATACTGTATCTGCTTTTGAAATAACAATAAAAGTCCTATCTACAAATCAAAAGAAAGGTTCACTTCATTAACTTTATGTTTGGATTTGAAGACCCTTAATCTTTTGTGAGCAGTAAGCCGCATACTCTCATCAAATCCTTTTCAAACTCTCTACTGCCTGTTTTATTTATTTTGGGTG
>PVJX010031207.1:0-21414 GCA_004027295.1 Dolichotis patagonum
ACAACTATTGTGAAGACAACGAGATATACAATGTTGCCTGTTACTGTTGTCCTGGTGACCTGCTTTGATGTTCTGTGCCAATTTCACTATACTGTCTCAATTGGCTTTATTCCATCCTGTTTTTTTGTAACTGTTTGCAGCCTCACTGTGTGTTCACTTTGTATGCCTTAATTTTGTAACATGAACAGCTATTTCTGGAAGGACAGTATATGGTTTGTCAACTAATGATTTATGGGTTTTTTTGAGGTTTTGTATTGTTTCTACCCTTTTTTCTGTATTGCTTTTTTTTCTCTTTAAATAAAATTAAAAGAAAAAAAAAGAAGATAAAACAATTTTGAATAGCCCAATATCATTACTGGTTTTTTTGACTAGTCATCTCTTACTGTTATTTTTTTTGAAACCCTCAGACCTCAAGGACCAGACCTCCTAATGACAACCACATGGCACATAAAGACCTGCCATTCTAGATGCAGACCACTCTGCCAAAGGAAGAACAGAGTGGGATTACAAAGTCAGCAAGTGCTGGGTCTATATTTCAGATAATTTCCAGCATAAGGGGCAGTCTTTATGAAACTCAACTAATTAAAAATAAGTTAATCAAATACTTTCAAATCTCATAGCATTCTAGTTAATTTTGCTTAAGTGGCATGTAACTATAAGTTGATATACCTTGATGCATAGGTAATATTAAACTTTACAACTTATTCTTGATTTATTTTATTTCATATACATATAGAGTTTTTAAGGGGACAGAATCTTGCTATGTTGTTCAGGCTGGACTTGAACTCACTATGTTGCCACCCTGGCCTCAAACTCACACCAGTCCTCCTGCCTCAGCCTCAGGAATGCTAGGTTTATAGGTATGTACCACCACACTTGGACTATCTGATTAGTTTTAGCTTTTCTACCAAGGATTATGAAAGTAAAGTATGAATGTTGCTTCCTGATTTTGCAAAAAATCAACATATGGTTTTGAATAACTGATGAAATAAAGATATTTTTAAAAAACTAGTTCCTCTCTTGTGTTTGATACATACTATTGATTTTTCAAAATACAAGTGTGAGCCATGCCCAGCAACCTCCAAGCAGCTAGCAGTTCCCTGAAGTGTGCCCTGGCAGCCAAAATGGGCCAGGTGATTCCCAGCACGTGGGGGAAGCTTTGGAACATTGCTCAAAACTCAGAAATATAGGAAAATGACAAAACAAAAGAACAAAATGCAACCTCAAACTTTCAGCCCAACCCAAGCAAGCCTAAGAGATACAGACACAGAAGAAAATGTAAGCTATACACCTGAAATTCCTGAAATGATATCAACTGAAGTAAAAAAACAACTCTGGGAAGCTATAAAAGAACTCATATCAGAAATATCTCCCAGGTAAAAGAAGAAATGATAAATGCAATGAAAGAAAGGCTGAACACATCTAAAGAAGACAGTTAAAAAATTAGAGGACCAATGCAAAAAGATGGAAACCCTGAATGAACAATATAAGAAACAAATAGTATTCATGAAGCAGATTCAAAGAAATATACAAGAAATCAAAAATTCCATCAACAGTTGGCAAAACCGCCTCAATGAAAGTGAAGCTAGAATTTCAGACCTCGAAGACATGATTGTAGCTAGTGAACAGGAAAAGAAAGACCTTTTAAAAATAACAAGGAATCAGGAAATAACAATTCAACAGCTGCAAGATGATGCAAAGAAAAACAATGTAAGACTGATGGGTATAAATGAAAAGGAAGGTGACAACACAAATGATATCAAGAAGCTATTTACAGAAGTAATAGCTGAAAATTTCCCAAACATGAGAATGGAAACTGACATACAGATAAGTGAAGCATACAGAACTGCAAATACCGATAACCAAAATAAAACTACACCCAGACATATAATAATCAACATCCCAGAAATCCAACATAAGAACAGAATATTAAAAGCTGTTAGAAGAGACAGATCACCTATAAAGGAAAGCCTATCAAAATCACAGCAGACTTCTCAACACAAACAATGAAGTCAAGAAAAACATGGAGTAAAGTATTTCAGATCCTAAAGGAAAACAACATTCAACCCAGACTGATGTACCCTGCAAAACTGTCCTTCAAAATGGATAGAGAAATAAGATACTTCCATGACAAAGAACAACTAAAGAACTTCATGACCACCAAACCAAACTTGCAAAGAATACTGAAAGACATTCTAGACAGACATAGGAGAAAAACACTAAGCAAGACAAACAATTAAACAGAGTGGAAGGTAAAGAATCAACAGCAGAAAAATAACATGTCAAAAGTAAACCAATATAAATCAATTATAATCATTAATGTAAATGACCTCAATTCACCAATTAAAAGAAACAGACTGGCAGAATGGATCAAAAAACAACATTCAGCCATATGCTGCATACAAGAAACCCATTTAACCCAAAAGGAAACTCATAGACTAAAAATCAAAGGATGGAAAACAATACTCCATGCAACAGGATCCCCCGCAAAAAAGCAAGGGTAGCTATTCTGTTTGCAGACAATGTGAACTTCAAATCAAGAATGATCCAAAGAGACAAAGAAGGCCACTACTTACTGGTTATGAGAAAACTGGAAGAGGAAGAAATAACAGTCTTAAATATATATGCACCAATTTCAGAAGCACCCAGCTATACAAAACAAATATTAACAGAAATGAAAAATCAAATAAGCAATAACACAATTATAATAGGAGACCTTAACATGCCATTGACACAAAGGGATAGATCAACTAGACAGAAAATCAGCAAAGAGATAACAGAACTGAATCACACTTGTGAACAAATGGACCTGGTGGATGTATACAGAGTGTTCTACCCAATGACATCAGAATATACATTCTTCTCAGCAGCACAGGGAACATTCCCTAAAATAGAGAATATACTAGCTCATAGAACATGTTAAGTAAATGCAAAAGCATTGAAATTATCCTATGCATGTTACCAGATCATAGCGCCATGAAAATAAATGACAAAAGAAATTTCAAAAACCCCACAAACACATGGAAATTGAATAATACACTCCTGAGCAATCAGTGGGTCACATAAGAAATTAAAGAAAAAATTAGGGGCCTGGGGATTTAGCTCAGCAGCATAAGTGCCTGCCTGGCAAGCACAAGGTCATGAGTTCAATCCCTGGTACAAACCGAAAAATATAATTAAATTAAGATGGGGCTGGAGATAATAAACAATATTTATAGTCAAATGAAAATACAAATACAACTTACTGGAATCTGTGGGATGCAATGAAAGCAGTCCTCAGAGGAAAATTTATTGCACTGAATTTCCACATCAGGAAAATGGAAAAAAACACAAATAAACAACCTGATGCTACATCTCAAACATCTAGAAAAAGAAGAGCAAGTCAAGCCCAAATTGAAAAGGAGAGAGGCAATTATAAAGGTCAGAGAAGAAATCAATGCAATAGAGATTAAGAAAACAATACAAAGAATCAATGAATCAAAGAGTTGGTTCTTTGAAAGAATAAATAAAACTGATAGACCTCTATCCAACCTTATTTTGAAAAAGGAAAGAAAAACTCAAATTCATGAAATAAGGAATGAAAAGGGTGAAATCACCACAGACTGTGGAAATACAGAAGATCATCAATACCTATTTTGAAAACCTCTACTTTCGTAGGCTTGATAACACAGAAATGGACAAATTCTTAGAAACATATGAATTACCAAAGCTGGGTCAAGAAGATGTAAAACTGCTGAATAACCCAATTTCAATTAATGAAATTGAAAATGTAATTAAATCCTTGCCAACAAAGAAAAGCCCAAGTCCAGACAGATTCACTGTGGAATTCTACAAGAAATTCAAAGAAGATTTAATGCTGACACTCCTCAAACTCTTCAATGAAATTGAAAGGGAAGCAATTCTTCCTAACTCATTCCTAGAAACAAGTATTACCCTAATATCAAAACCAGAGAAAGAACCAACCAAAAAAGAGAACTACAGGCCAATCTCCCTCATGAACATAGATACAAAAATTCTCAATATAATACTGGCAAACAGAATGCAGCAAGTCATCAAGAAGATTATACACCACAACCAAGTGAGATTCATCCCAGGAATGCAGGGATGGTTCAACATATGCAAATCAATAAATGTAATCCACCATATCAATAGAGCCAAAAATAAGAACCACATGATCATTTCTATAAATGCAGAAAAAGCTTTTGATAAGGTCTAACACTTGTTCATGATAAGAACCTTACAAAAAATTGGAATAGATGGTCTTTACCTCAATATGATAAAAGCCATCTATGACAAACCAACAACCAGCATCATATTAAACCCCCCAAAACTAAAAGCTTTTACCCTAAAATCAGGATCAAGACAAGGATGTCCATTATCACCACTCCTATTTAATATAGTGCTGGAAATACTAGCCCAAGCAATTAGACAAGAGAGAGAAATAAAAGGAGTAAGGACAGGAAAAGAAGAAGTTAAATTATCATTATTTGCAGATGATGTGATACTCTACATAGAAGACCCAAAAAACTCCATTGAAAGACTCCTAGGTATAATAAATAAATTCAGTAATGTAGCTGGATACAAAGTCAACACCACCCAAATATCAATAACATTCCTATACACTAACAACAAAATCACTGAGAGAGAAATAATAGAAACAAAACCCTTCACAATAGCATCCAAAACAATGACATACTTAGGAATCAATCTAACAAAAGAAGTAAAAGATCTTTTCAAGGAAAATTATAATATCCTGAAAAAAGAAATCAAAGAGGACCTCAGAAAATGGAAAGACATCCCTTGTACATGGATAGAAAGAACACACACTGTGAAAATGACCATTATCCCAAAATTGTTATACAGATTTAATGCAATCCCAATCAAAATACCACTAGCATACCTCACAGATCTAGAGAAATCACTCCTAAAATTCATCTGGAACCAGAAGAGACCTAGAAGAGCAAAGGCAATTCTGGGCAACAAAGGCAAGGCAGGAGGCATCACAATCCCTGACTTGAAGTTATACTACAAAGCTACTGTAATAAAATCAGCATGGTACTGGAATAAAAACAGACCTGAAGATCAATGGAATAGATTAGAAGATACGACTACAACTACAAACACCCTCAGCCACCTTATCTTTGATAAAGGGACCAAACATGTTCACTGGAAGAAAGATAGTCTCTTTAATAAATGGTGCTGGAAAAATTGGCTCTCTATGTGCTGAAAACTAAAACTAGGCCCATGCCTATCACCATGTACTAAAGTCTAAATGGATCAAAGCTCTAAATATTAAAATAGAAAAACTAAATCTGTTGGAAGACAAAGTAGGTAGAAATCTTGAAGACATAGGGGTAGGTAGAGAATTCATGAACAAGAATTAAACCACACACAAAATACTTCACAGAATCATTAACTGGGATCACGTCCTATTAAAGAGTTTTTGCATGTCAAAAGAAATCTCCAGCATAGTGAAAAGAAAACCCAAAAATTGGGAAAAAATCTTAGTGAACTGTCCCTCAGACAAAGGACTTCTGTCTAGAATATATAAAGAATTTTTAAAAAATCAGATGCCCAAAATTCAAAGACCCATTCCAAAAATGGGCATCTGAGGCGAATACACAGTTCTCAGATGAAGAAATACAAATGGCAAATAAATACATGAAAAAATGTTCAGCATCATTGGTCATTAGAGAAATGCAAAATAAAACCACACTGAGATTCCATCTCACTCCAGAAAGAATGGCCAGGATAAAGAAAACTGCCAACAACAAATGCTGGAGAGGCTTTGGGGGAAAAAGGAACTCTTCTTCACTGTTGATGGGAGTGTAGACTGGTGCAACCACTGTGGAGATTCCTCAAAAATCTGGGTCTGGAGATCCCATTTGACCCAGCTATCCCGCTTCTAGGCATATTCCCAGAAGAACTGAAAACATCATACCCCAGTGATATACATGCACACATGTTTATAGCAGCACAACTTGTGATAGCCAGATCTTGGAAACAGCCTAAGTGCCCGTCAACTGAGGAATGGATAAAAGATGTGGTATTTGTATACAACAGAATACTACTCAGCTATAAAGAATGATCACATTGAGATATTTAAAGTAAATGGATGCAACTCGAGACCATATTCATAAATGAAATAAATCAAACTCACATGTGTAAATACAATATAGTCTCCCTAGTGTAAGAAATAGTGAGAGTACATAAGATACAAAAAACTCAATAAATATAGTGAAAAGATAAGAATCTGCTTAAAGGGGAAAAAGAATATCTCAGGGAAAATGAGGAAAAAGAAAAGGGAAGGGAAAAGAAAAAATATCTAAAATTATATAAACACACTTAGGATAGCTAAGATGATTGTGCTACAAATTCTATAAGTTCTTGGAACAAAATAGTTAACATTCATAGGATTGGAACAATTGTGCATATTATTGTATGGTGATCTGAGGAACTCTTGAAGATCATTATGTAAAATAACAACCCTAGTTATGTTCATAACATCTTGTTTTGAAGACCTATATTGTCAGTGTTCTGGGTTCTTTGCTGTTGTTGTTTGTCTTTTTCATTTCATGTTTTTCTAAGAATTTGTTTTGTCTTGTTTTTTTTTGTTTTCCCCTCTAATACAGAAAGGATAGGTATACATTTAGAGGCTCATGCATGTTTAGGAGAACTTCTCCTAAACAGTTTATGAGAATCGATTATATAATGCATGATGAAATGAACAGCTACTTTGAAGAAAAAGAGACACTAAGGTACCCAGTGCTGATTCCGTAGTGTTATGCTGTGAAATCTAGCGGTACTGCTATTCTTTGTTCAGAGTGATTTTAGTCTGTGTTGTATTGTTTAATTTCAACATACATGAAGGTATGGACAGAAATTTTGAAGAGAATGAGAGATATTACGGCAGCCATTGTTGACTTCTGTGCTGTCTGGTTTTGAAGGCCCAAAGTGCCTTCATCATCCTGTTCTGATCAGTTTAGTCCTATTTTGTATTGTGTGAATTCACTGTGTGTGAAGATATGGACAACTATTTGGAAGAAAACAAGAGACATGATAGGCAGTGATGATCTCCTGTTGTTTTGAAATCTGTGTCTCTTACATTGTTTTCTTCTAATCTGCTTTGTTCTGTTTTGTTATGTTTAGTTTTACCCTCTTTAAAATAAAATTTAAAAAAAATACAAAATATAAGCGTATTTTTAAAAATTTACTTATGTATCAGTTTTTTGAGACAGAGTCTTGCTCTGTAAATAAGGCTAGTTTTGAACTCATGTCAGTCCTCCTTCCTCAGCCTCCTGAGTGCTGGGATTGTAGATGTGTACCACCACATCTGGCTCAAATGGGACTTTTACCCCATCAAAAACACTCTTCAGGGCTGGGGATTTTCGGCATAAGCGCCTGCCTTGCAAGTGCGTGGTCGTGAGTTCAATCCCTGGTACCGATAAAAAAAAATTTTTTTAAACACTCTTCAAAAATAATATTAAGGTTACCATTCTAAACCAGGGGTAGCATGTTCCCTGCTACCCCTGGTTTAGAATGTTTACATTGAGCATGCCTGTAATCCCAGCACTCAGAAGACAGAGGCAGGAGGATCATTGTGAGTTTGAGGCCAGCCTGGGATATACAGAGAGACCTTGCCTCAAAAAAAAATAGAAGATTACCAGTCTAGAAATATCATATATAGAAATAGAATAAGCTCTTTTTAAGACATGCCATTGTTGCACTGAATAGTTATTTGCGAGACGTTTAGATAGTGAGAGCTTTGACAAAGGCATAATAGGCACGTTAGTGTCCCATCAGTGATTCTAGAGACACTTGCAGAGGTCTAAAATACTGAAAATAAGGACCAAGGAATTTCTCATGCTTTCTTTTAAGCAGGAAGAACCATGGGCCCCTGGCAACAAAGGTTAATATAGGATCTCTCCTAACCCATTCTGTACGGTGGGGAGTTTGACCTGCAGTAAATCATTAACAGTTCATTCTCGCTATTACATGATCTGTTTTGGACCCGGAAAACATCTGTCACCAAGCAGATCAGACTTCACTGAAATCTCAGACTTCAGTAACATGAGTTATGTGTTTCATTCCAGCTACTTCACTGTTGTAATTTTTTGTAGCTCATTTTACACACACACATGTGCACACACACACACACACACACACACTGCAGTACTGAGGCTTGAACCTGGTGTTTTCACAATGAGCCACATCCTCAGACTTTTTCCAGATTTTTTTGAGTTGCTGAGGCAGTCCTCCAACTCTCAGTACTTCTGCCTCAGCACCCCCCCAGACTGCTATCATTATAGGTGTGTGTCACTGTGCCTAGTAAAATTTAGTTTATTAAATACATACTATTGAATGCACTACATGTAGTTTTAGATGATCTTTTGTAAATGTTCTTCCTGTCTTCTTTCAAATTAAATTCTTTATATGGATTATTTTTGAGGAAGAAAAAAATTACTGCTTTACATTGACAGTTTCAATAGAACTCTGTCAATTTAAATGTTAAGGTTATTGAAATGTGGTCCTTGATAGTGTTTTATGGTTATTAACACACATCAATGATACATGATCATTTATTGCACTACTAAAATTTAGATTAAAAAAATAACGCATTTGCATTTAATTGATTGTGATTTTTTATTTTTTTTTGGGTACAGGGATCAAACACAACCTTGTGTGTGCCAGGCAGGCACTTATGCCACTGAGCTAAATGCCTGGCCCTGTGATGAGTTTAAAATGTGGTAAAATTATGCTGAGCGTGGCAGTGCACTTCTGTAGTCCCAGTACTTAGGAGGCTGAGGCAGGAGGATCACTGTGGGTTTGAGGTCAGCCTGGGCAACATGATGAGTTCAAGGCCAGCCGGAACTACATAGTGAGACCTTGCCTCAAAAAACAAACAAAAAACCCAAAAACCAAAAAGATGGTAAAATTAAAATGAACTATAAAAGTTTTTTTTCTATTTAAAGAGCAAAAAACCCAAACAAAACAAAACAAAGAGTAGTAACAATACAGAATTCCAAGGAAAAAAGGAAAAGAACAAAACAAAAACACTAAGAAATCATTACTTGATAAATTACATACTGACATCTTGGAAATAGTTGTTCAAGTTACAAAATTAAAACATGCAAAGTAGACATTTAAACAGTGAGACTTAACAGTTCTGCTCCACAATCTAACAAAAACAGTAATATGGTCATTCATCTTACACACTCAGACATATAAAAAGGGTAAAATTAAACACAACAAAACAGAACAAATCAGATCACAAGAAAGCAATGTAAGAGACATAAATTTCAAAGCAAGACAATCGGAGATATTCACTCTCTATCATATTGACTCTTGTTTTCTTCCAAATAGTTGTCCATATTGTCACATACAGGGAATTCACATGAAACAACACAGTATGGAACTGATCTGAGCAGAATGAGGAAGGTATTTCAGGTCTTCAAGACCAGACAATAGGGAAGCCAAGAATGGCTGTCATAGTGTCTCTCATTCTCTTCAAAACAGCTGTCCATACCTTCATTTGTGTTAAACTTAGACAAAACAAAACAAGCTAAAATCACTTTGAACAAAGAATGATAGTATTGCTGGATTTCACATCATGACATTACGGAATCAGCACTGGGTACTGTAGTGTCTTGTTTTCTTCAAAGTAGTGAACTATAAAAGTTTTGAAGACACAAATTTAAAACTGAGTCATGAACACCTTCAGCCACTTCAAGACGTGATAATCTGAAACTGGTTATCTAAAGATTTCCATACTTATAAGACAAAGACAAAATAAATTTAGGAGACAAGCATGTCATTCTTATGGGGTTTTTGGTTTGTTTGTTTGTTTGTTTGTTTGAGACAGGGTCTCACTATATAGGTCAGGCTGGCCCTAAACTCAGTATGTAGTCCAGACCAGTCTCAAACTTGGTCTCCTCCTGCCTCAGCCTCCTGAGTGCTGGGATTACAGGTGTCCTGCCACTAAACGTGGCACGTTCTTTCTTTTTTTAAGCTTTTTTTTAAACTTTTTATTTTATTTGGTATATTTTGTTTGTTGGTTTGTTTTGTCTCCCTGTATAATTCAGACTGGTCTTGAACTCACTATGTAGCCTGGGCTGGCCTTGAACTTGCAGCAATCTTGCTGCCTCAGCCTCCTGAGTGCTAGGATTACAGGTGTGCACCCCACACCTGACCCAGCAGGTAATTTCTTTAAATGCTTTTAAATGGGGTGCAAATATCTATTAAGCCAATGCTACACTTTTTATTTTTCTTTTATTTTTTTTTTAAAATCCATTTTATTCAAGGATAAAAAGAAAGAAAGAACAAAAAGGAAAAAACTACAACAAAATATCAAAGCCCATCAATCAGGGGACGACAATGGTACAGGCATTGCACATTGTTATCCCCAAATCATTCTACACTTCTTATTATACACGATGGGTTACTAGAAGTAATTTTTAATTTGCTGCGTTGGTTTTGATGTGTTTTATTTTGTTGAAACAAGGTCTTGATCGGCTGCCCAGCCTGGCCTTGAACTTGAGACCTTCACCTCAGCCTCCCAGGCCCCGGATCACAGGTGCGCACCATCACACCTGGCTCTCGATTTTGTTTGAAAGAAAAATCCTGGTGAGTCAGTCTTCGTGGCCAGTCGCGCCAATACTAAGGTGCGTGGTCATCGATCTATCTGTGTGGCCCCGCAGTTCAGCAAACGCAGCGCGGCCACCGCCAGCTCGGCACCTCGGAACCGTGGGCCTCGCGGCTCCTGCACTTGGGCTCCCTTAAGTAGAAGAGGGGTCACCTGAAGCGAGTGTGCGCCACGGAGGCGGCAGCGCCCCTGGGTGGCCCCTGGGGACGGTCCGCGCCTCGGGGCGGGGCGGCAGACGGAGCGAGCGTCCCATCCGCCCAGGGCGCACGGTCCGAGGCTTAGGGCGCGGTGGGACCCTCGGCGTGCCACGCTCGGACCACGGCTAACGAGGGCGACTACTCAGCCTACGGGCCGTGTCGCGGGCCTAGAGCGAGCCGTTTTACGACAGGGGAGGTTTGCGGCAGGACGGGTGCCTGGGAGAGCCTGGCGCAGACAGCGCCCTCCGCGGCGTGGTGTCGGCGCGCAGCAGTCGGCTCTGGGCCCTGGGCCGCCTCCGTTCAGGGGCGGCAGCCCTGGCACTGCGGGCACCGCGGTCTCTAACAGGCTTGCTAGGCTCCTCGATGGGGAAAAAAACCCACGATCTTTTCTTTAGCCCGGGGCTCTGCAAATAGACCGTAGCTGGCCAGTCTGGCCCACAAAACCCTTCAGAGACTTTCGGCCCTCCCTTGCCACTTAGCAGGGTTTGGTGTGAAGAGAATCTGGGTCAGGCAAAGCGAGTGGATCAGCAGTTTAATAACTCCGTGGTTTATTTAACGAGAAAGAGCTGCTCCGGTGCATAACCGGAATAATAACTTGGATGCGCGTCTGAGTACGCGGTGGGTTTGCCAACCTGCTCCCCGGCGCGCGGGAGGTTTTCCGCTCAGTGAGTCTGACCCGCCGCTGTGGTCCCGGGGCGCTGCAGGCGGAGAGTCTCCCCTCCAGGTACTCGAGCGGATTCCCTCGGTGTAATAATTCTCAGCATTGCCTCCACTGTTTGAGGAGCAGAATGGCACCAGAACTTGTTGAAAAGCCGTCCCACGGTCGTCTGCGCTTCAGGGTCCACTCACCCTGTCCCCCCGTCCACAGGGACTGGAACCAGGCCCCTCACACCGCCGCACCGCCAGCCCTGTTTGCTTTGAGACAGTCTCCTCGTGAAGTTGTGCAGGCTGCAGTGGAACTTGCAACCCCTCCTGCTTCAGTCTCCTGCGATGCTGGGGTTATAGGAATGTGCCTGCTATAGCTTTACTGACCTTTCGGTTAGAGGTAGTCTAATTTTAGATATAATGTGGGGATTTTTTTAAAAAAATGCATGGAATGAAAACAATATAACATCATAGGTACCAATTTTACAAGTCTGTAAACCTGGCAAATGTACTTACTGCCTCTTTCTCCAATTCTGTCCTCTTTCTAACGGGTCACAATCCAGGAGTGCAGCGACCGCGGCCACGTGGTAGGTGCGTTTGCGTTGGAGGAACTTCAGACCGGTTTCCCATAGGACCAAACTATCACACATCGCCGCCCGCATGGACCAGCATTCCTGCTCAGTGTGATGTGTCTTCCCATTGTAGCCAGCTTAGGGGTATGAGACACTGTGCTATTTTGGTTTTTCCTTGCAGGTCTCTAACGCTGAGCGTCTTTCCAAGTCTGTATTGCTACTGGTGTCAAGTGTCATCTAAACCCTTTGCCTGGTTTTTAGACTGGATATTTTATTATTTTTTTCCAAATTCATTTTACTTCAAAGAAAAAAAACTCCCTCCCTCCCCCTCTCTCTCTCTCTGTTTCTTTCTTTCTTTCTTTCTTTCTTTCTTTCTTTCTTTCTTTCTTTCTTTCTTTCTTTCTAGTACCGGGGATTGAATTCACAATACTGTGTTTGCCAGGCAAGTGCTTGTGCTGCTGAGCTGTATCTTTGGCCTAACAGCATTCAATTGTCCAAACAATACCAGTACAAATCTTTTTCTTTAGTGAACTCAGAGAAATTAGTAGTATAACTATCTTAACTATCTACTTTTTATATAGAGATATAGATAGATATAGATATAGATGTACACATGCACATACACATATGTTGTTTCTTTCGGCTTCTCCCACCAGTGAGACAACACAATGTTTACACATATGTGTCTTATTTATTTCACTTATGAGTATGGTCTCAAGTTGCATCCATTTAAGTGTCCAGTTTCTTCTTTAAGGCCGAGTAGTACTCCATCATATTAAAATACCACATCTTTTTTCAGATTCGATATTTTAAAATCATGAGTTGTTAGGGTCCTTTATTATGACTACCAGATCCTTTATCAGATAAATGATTAGTAAATATTTTCCTCCTATTCTATTGATGGTTTTTGCCCTTCCTTGATGGCATTCTTTGTTCTTTCATTTTAAAGAAGTCCAACTTATCTAATTTTTTTCTTGTTGAATATTTTTAATGTCATGTATAAGAATTTATTACTTAATCAAAGTTTAAAAAAAAGTGTTATTAGCCCTAGTTATCCTTCTAAGAATGTTATGGTTTTAACTCTTGGATCCATTTTTAAAATTGTTTATTTGTATTAGTACATGCTTGCAGTACACAATGATTCCACTCATCTTAGGAGTCGGTGCAAGTATGTAACACATCGCCCTGCTTTTCTTATCGCCTTTCCTTGCCCTCGATCCCCCTCCCTCTCTTGGTCCCCTCCCTTTTGCCAAAGATCTTTCACCCTATTTCTTTGTTTGTTATTTTTATAGGTACTGGGGATTGAACTCATGACTGTGCACTTGCAAGGCAGGCACTTATGTGGCTGAGCTAAATCCCCAGCCCCCCTATTTCTTATTATCTTTTATTTTGTTTCTTAAGTTATTTATATTTTGGTGGTGTCACATAAAGAAACTTTGCAATATTTAAGTTTGTATGATTTATTTTACTTCACATTTACATCAATTTTCAACACATGACATACATTTATCCTTCTTTGTGACAGAGTAATATTCCACTGTGTATAAGTACCACATTGTCTTTATCTGTACATCTGCTAATGGACACATAGACTGTGCCAAAATTCAGCTATTATGATTGTGCTGCTATAAATCTGAGTATGCATAAATCACTATAAGATGACAGTGTTAACTGTTTTGGAAAGATAACTAAAGGAGAATAGCAGGATTGAAT
Organism: Dolichotis patagonum; assembly: GCA_004027295.1. Taxonomy (NCBI): domain Eukaryota; kingdom Metazoa; phylum Chordata; class Mammalia; order Rodentia; family Caviidae; genus Dolichotis; species Dolichotis patagonum. The sequence goes on from PVJX010031207.1 coordinate 13,770, forward strand.
GGAATTTCTAATTTTAGTACTTTGAGAAATCTCCATTCTGATTTCCATAGTGGTTGTACCAGTTTGCATTCCCACTAACAATACAAAAGGATTCTTTTCCCCACAGCCTCATCAATTATTATTCGACTTCTTGATGGTAGCCATTCTTTCTGGAGTAAGACAGAAACTCAGTGTTGTTTTATTGTTTCTTTTTTCTATTTATTTATTTATTTATTTATTTTTGCAGTACCAGGGATCAAACTCACAACCTCGCACTTGCAAAGCAGGCGCTTATGCCGCTGAGCTAAATCCCCAGCCCGTCAGTGTTGTTTTAATTTGCCTTTCTCTAATGACCAAATGTTGAACATTTTTTCATGTGTTTAGTGGCCATTTGTACAAGTGTTCATTTCGATTATGTATCTTTTGACTGGGTTTTTTACTTTCCGGGATCTGATACTTTTGAGTCTTTATTCTACATATTAGTCCTTTGAGGAGTAGCTGGAAATTTTTTTTCCCATTCTGTACATTATCTCTTCATTCATTATCTCTTCACTTCATTGTTTCTTTTGCTATGCAGAAGTTTTGTTTTTGTTTTGGTGCAGGAGATCAAACTCATGACCCTGCACTTGCCAAGCAGGCACCAGTAGTTTTAAAATTTTATATGATCCCATTTGTTAATTCTTGATGCTATTTCTTGTGCTATTAATTGAGGTTCTGTTCAGAAAGTTCTTGCCTACATCTCTGCTTCAAGAGTTTTACCATTATATCTCCAGCAGATCAAGTGTTTCCATTTTAACATTTAGATCTTTGGTCAGTTTTAGTATATGGTGAGAAGCAGATTCAGTTGTCAGCGTGTGGAGAGGCAGTTTCCCAGCACCATTGGTTATAAAGGCTGTCTCTCCTCCACCATGTGGTTTTGGCCTCCTTGTGGAAGATCACATGCTTGAGTGTGCCTGGGGCTGCTTCTGCGTCCTCTTTCTATTCCATTGATTTAGGAATTTGCTTTCTTGCTAGCGCTGTGCTGTTTTTAATCACTGAAGCTGTCATGCTTTATACCTAGGTGTCCCCGAAGCCTGTGTACTCAGAGGTGGGGCTACTGGAAGATGATTAAATCATGGGGATGTTGTACTCATCAGTCGGTTAGGCCACTGATGAGTTTATGCTAAATGTGCTGCTGGGAGGTGACGCATGGTCAGAGGAGGGGGTCAGTGGGAATACGGGCAGGTAGGATCTATCTTGCTTCCTCCTTACCTCTCTCTGCTTCCTGCCTGCCACGCCTCTCCTTTGTTATGTATCTGCCACACCACCCTCTCCTAGAGACAGCTGAAACCATGGACTGAACCCTTTATAAACTGTAAGCCAAAACAAACCTTTTCTTCTTAGAGTTGTAGGTGTGGGGAATTTTGTCTCGACAACAAGAAAACAACTAAGACCGTAGCTTTGTAGTACAACTTGAGGTTGGGGATTGTGATGCCTTCTGCTCTGCTCTTGTTACCCAGGATTGCTTTTGCTATTCTAGATCTCTCCTGGCTTTATAGGAATTGTAGGATTGTTTTCTTTAGTCCTGTAAGGATTCTTTTTGATATTTTTATTGGGATTGCATTAAATCTGTACATCAGATTTTATTTATTTATTCTTTTTGAGACAGGGTCTCGCTATGTAGTTCAGGCTGGACCTTGAGCCCAGGCTGGTGTCAAATTTGCAATGATCCTCCTGCCTCAGCCTCTTGAGTGCTGGGATTATAGGCATGTGCAACCACACCCAGCTTTGTATTATCAGATTTAGAAGTAGAGCTATTTTGGTAATATTGGTTTGCCTATCCAGGAACATAGGGCATTTTTTTCAATTTCTTTTTTTTTAAAGTGACATGAGAAGGATTTTTTTGGAGATCGATATGGGATGCACTCGAGAGCTGAAGAAGTGAGGCATCTCTTTATATTTTCTGCTGTCCTCTTCAACCTCCCTCTTCAGAGAACTGCAAATTTCATTATAAAGGTCTTTCACCTCTTTGGTTAGGTTTTCTGCTAGGTATTTAATTTTTTGATTGCAAAAGGTATTATTTTCTTAATTTCTTTCCTGATGGGTTCATTACGGAGGTACAGGAATGCTACTTACTTTTGTGTGTTGACTTTATAGCCTGCTATGCTATGAATCTGGTTATTAATTTTAGGAGTCTTTTGATGGAGTTTTTTCCCTTTTTCTTTTTCTTTGTTTTTATTATTACATGTTTACAGTACATCCAGTTTACAGTCATCTTGGTGAGCTTATGGCTTCTTTTTTTTTTTTATCGGTACTGGGGATCAAACTCACGACTTCACACTTGCAAGGCAGGTGTTATGCTGTTGAGCTAAATCCCCAGCCCTATGGCTTCTTTTTCAATCCCTTTCCTTTCCGTTCCTTCATCTAATTCCCCTCTCCTGACTTTTGCTCTTGTTGATGTTGTTAATCTTGGCTCATGTGTGTGACTTTTATTTGTGGTTCGTGGTTACACTCACTGAGGTTCCTTTACATAGCAGTCTGCTTACTCTCCCTTTCCTCCCCTCTCACCTCGCCCAAAGTCTGTTGGATCCTCTCCCATTCTCCAGAGATCCATCCCCTCAGCTCCTATGCACCCTTTACTGATCTCTTTGTTTATGCTTTGCTCTACTCAAATGAGATACACCATATGGTATTTAAGCTTGTGTGTCTGGTTTATTTCATTCAACATTATATTTTCCAGGTGTATCCATTTTCCTGTAGATGTCTCAAATATGTTCTTCTTTATAGCCAAACAGTATTCTATTATAAATAGATTTTATATTTTCTTTATCCAATCATCTGTTGATGGGTATACAGGATTAAGCTATTATGAATTATTTTGCTATAAATAGTGGTATGCATGTATCACTGTAGTATGATGTCTTAAACTATTTGGGGAAGATAGCTAAGGGAGGTGACTGGTTCTATGGAATTTCTAATTTAGTTTTTGAGAAATCTCCATACCGATTTCCATATTAGCTGTACTAGTTTACATACCTGCCAACCATGAAGGAAGGTTTCTCTTTCACAACAAATTCATTAACATTTGTTATCTTTTGATTTCTTGATGACTACTATTATTTCTGGAATAAGATGGAATCATAGAATTGTTGCACTTCTCTGATGACCATTGAACATTTTTTCATAATTTGTTGACCATTTTGTTGTTTTTTTATGGAAAAAACAAGACAAAATTCCAAAACAAACTAGGATGCTATCAAGTAGTTAATACACGTGTATCGTTATCTTCAAAATTGTTGGCCATTTGTACTTCTGTGATGTGTTTGTTTACTCCACCTGCCAATTTCTTGACTGGGTCTTTTATTTTACATGGTCTAATTTTTTGAGTTCTTTATATAAAAACAGATACATGAGTCAGTGGAACAGAACTGAGGATACGGAAACATCCTGACACATTTTGCTTTTTGGTCTTTGACAAAGGGGCCGGAAGCACGCATTGGAGGAAGACAGCCTATTCAACAAGTGGTGCTGGGAAAACTGGCTACTCACTTGTAGATGCTGGAAATTGAAGCTATATCATTTACCATATACTAAATTAAAGTCAAAATGGATCAAAGATCTGAACATTAAAACAGAAACATTACACCTACTGGAAGATAAAATAGGTAACACACTTGAAGATAAAGTGCAAGAAAGGATTTTCTGAGCAGAACCACAACTGCACAAGAAATAAAGCAAGAATCAACAAAGAGGATTCCATCAAATTAAAAAGCTTCTGTTCCACAAAAGAATCAATCAGTAGAATTCAGAGATGACCTACAGACAGAAAATTTTTTGCAGCTGCTCCTCAGCGGAGGACCATGTTCTTTTCTTTGTACCTATTCACATCTCATTTATTAAGCCCCTCTCGTGTTCCTCCTTACACGTTTAAAAATCCCACCTTAACATAACACTACTGACATTTTCTTCTGGCATATTCCAAAATATTATGGGACAGAGTACACATGAAAAGAAAGTCAGAAATGAGCAAATACAGCAGTGTCTCCCTGAAGGCTCTGCTGACCTCAGGAACCTTCCAGAAGGGCATTCCAACAGAGGTATTGTGGTGGAGCTAGAAATCTATTAGCTTGACTCTACCCTCTGTGCTCAATAGAATGTTATTTCCTTTTACATCTCAGTGGATAGTTTTGTTGTTATGCAAATGTTAAAAGTCCCATTCCGGCTTCCGTGTAAAACTCAGGCGCTGATAGGCTCCTTCATTCTTTCTACCCTCTTCAGAAAGTCCTTCACAAGGTCAGTTACTGCTTCTCCATTACACACCTCCAAAGCCAGTCATAGCTTATCTGCATTAACTTTATCCTTCTTAAAATAAATTTAGAATGTTGTACCCGCTTCAATCTCTTCATCAGTATCCTCTAGCAAAACTTGAAAGTAACGCATGATAACGTGAATTCAGATAGCACAGCACACAATTGCATCTAGGCTGCAGTTGACCTGGGTCTCATTTCCAGATCTGGCAGAAAACTAAGGCCACTGAATTGCCATGAATTCTAAAAACTCCCGCAGCTTTAGAAGCATCTAGACACTCAGTCAATTCGCAGAGAAAACTGCAGACACCCCAAGAAATCCCTGGAACTTCTCAGTCTTTTCAAAAATTCTTTTTGAAAAAAAAAATTCTTTTTGCAAACTTTAGTGCCATCGCAATAACTCTGTCCAAGCTTAAGGCCCGCATGTGCATCATAACGATCAGTGCTGAAGAAAACTTTCTTGGAGGGAAATTTTAGGTAGGTGCAACTCCAAGTTCCAAAGAGGGCAGGCAAGGTAACGTAGCCTTTTCACACAAAACTTCTGTTTCTCCACTCTGACTGTGGCTCTCCTGCTCGCTCTTTGCACCTCAGAGGGAAAACCTTTTTTGAGACCTGATCTTGCTCTGTAGTTCAAGGTGGCCTGGACTCACTAAGTGGCCCAGGCTGGCCTCAAAATCACAGCGATCCTCCTGGCTCAGGAGGCTCACGCCTGTAATTCCCAAGTGCTGGGGTTACAGGCGTGCACCACTGTGCCCGGCATTTGGTGGAATTTTTTGAGTCTTTCATGTAAAGGATCATGTCGTCTTTCAAAAATATAATTTGGCTTCTTTCTTTCCCATACATAGCCCTCTTATTTCTTTCTCCTGCTTCATTGCTCTGGCTATTGTTTCAAGTGCTACACTGAACAAAAGTGTGGTAAAAGACATCCTGCTCTTGTTCCTGACTGTAAGGGAAAACGTCCAGGTTTTCCTCATTTAATACGATGTTGGCAGTGTGTTATTAATGGCTTTTCAATCTCTGTAGAGTCTGCTGTGATTTCACCCTTTTCATTCCTAATTGTGTGGAGTTGAGTCTTTTCTTTCCTTTTTTGGATAAGGTTGGCTAAGGATTTGTCAATTTTATTTAATCTTTCAAAGAACCAATTCTTTGATTCTTTGTATTGTTTTTTTAGTCTCCATTGTATTAATTTATGCTCTGATCTTTAAAATTTCCTCCCTCCTATGGGCTGAGCCTGCTCTTCTTTTCTAGAAGCTTGAGATTCAACATTAAGATGTTTGTATGAGCTTGCTCTGTTTTCCTGATATGGGTATTTACTGCTACAAATTTCCCTATTAAGAGTGCTTGCATTGTGTCCCCTAAGTTCTGATATGTTGCATTATTATTATCACTCAACTGTAAAAACTGTCTAATTTCTTTAATTTCCTCTGTGACCCACTGGTTGTTCAGTAGGGTAATATTTAATTTCCATGTGTTTATGAGGTTCTCATAGTTTCCTTTGGCATGGATTCCCAATTTCACTGCACTGTGGTCTGACAGTATGCATGGGATAATTTCAATTACTTTGCATTTACTGAAGCATGTTCTATGAGCCAGTGTGTGGTCTGTTTTGAAAAACATCCCATATACAGCTGGGAAGAAAGTGTATTCTGATGTTGGGGGTGCAACATTCTATAGACATCCACCAATTCCATTTGTTCAAAAGTTTGATTTAGTTCTAATATTTCATTATTGATTTTTTTGTCTAGGTGATCTGTCTTTTTGTGACAGTGGGGTATTGAGGTCTCCCAATACAATTGTATTAGGGCTTATGTGATTTTTCATGTCCATTAGTAATCATTTTATATAGTTGGGTGCACTGATATTTGTTGCATATATGTTTATGATTGTTATCTCTTCCTCTTGGATTGTTTCCTTTATGAGGATGTAGTGATCTTCTTTATCTCTCTGAATCAGTCTTGGCTTGAACTTCACTTAGTCTGCAAATAGAATAGCTGCCCCTGCTTTTTTCTGGGTTCCTGTCACATGGAGCATTGTTTTCCATCCTTTGACTTTCAGTCTATGAATTTCTTTTTGGATTAAGTGTGTTTCTTATATATATCATATTGTCGGATATTGCTTCTTGATCCATTCTTGCTAGTCTGTGTATTTTTTTTTAAATCGGTACCAGGAATCGAACTCATGACCATGCACTTGCCAGTCAGGTGCTTATGCCCACTGAGCTAAATCCCCAGCCCCCAGTCTGTGTATTTTGATTGGTGAATCAAGACCATTAACATTGATGGTTATAACTGATATGTCCTGACTTATCCTTGTTGTGTTATTTTCCTGTTGTTGGCTCCCCCCTCTGCTTCCCCCCTTCTCTAATTGTTTACCTTTCCTGGTGGATTCCTTCTGTTGGGGTTCATGGATCTATATTCCTTACTATCTCTGTTTTAAATGTGCTTCAGAACATTTTGGAGTTCTGGTTTCATGATTATAAATTTCCTCAACTGTTCTTTGTCATCAAAGTATCTTATTTTTATCAATCAGTTTTGAAATAGTTTTGCAGGGTACATTAATCTGGGTTGAAAGTTGTTTTCCTTTAGAACTTGGAACATTTCATTCCAAGATCTCCTTGATTTGAGACTTTATGCTGAGAACTAAGCTGTGATTCTGCTGGTCTTTCCTTTATAGATGATTTGTTTCTTTTCTCTAACAGCTTTTAAGATTTTATTCTTATGTCAAATTTTTGGAATCTTGACTATGATATTTCTGGCTGTAGAATTTTTTTTGATCATGGATAACTGGAGTTCTATATGCTGCATTTATTCGTATGTCAAATTCTTTTGCTCTACCAAGAAAGTTTTCTGTCATGTTTCTGAGAACACTTTTTTAAAATGTCATTTGTGTGGTATCTCCTGCTTTTTCATTGACTCCAAACAACCTTAAGTTATTCTTTGTCTCATGTAGCAGCTGCTGGATTGATTTCTCATGGTCCCTTTCTATGTTTGAGAAATCTTTCTTTTCCTGGTCACTAACTGCAAGCCTGTTTTCAGTGTCTGAGATCGTGTCCTCACATTGGCCTAATCTGCTTCATACAGTTTCAATGGAGTTTTATTCTCCTAGATATCTGCTTGAACCTGCTTTATGAATTCCATTTCTTTCCTATGCTGAGCTTGCATAATTCTCTTAAGCTAATCTATTTTTTTTATTTTGTTTTGTTTTGTCTGTATCTACTCTAACATTACTAAGCATGGTGTATATTTTGGTAATTTCTGTAGTTACATGCGAGATTATTTCTGATTTCATGTTTTCCAGAGTGTCATTCAAATGCTTTGTTATTATCACTTCAAAGAGGGCTGGAGGGGGGCTTTCAGATTGTCCCATCTTACTGCTCCCTG